>JAAGKR010003621.1:0-71927 GCA_011419295.1 Clarias macrocephalus
TATATATATATATATATATATATATATATATATATATATATATATATATTTTTTTTTTTTTTCTTCCCTTCATTTATAGTGTTTGATGTTTTCATAGTGGTGGGAGGCTAATTAACCATGGACGGATCAGTCTGGTCTGGAATTTAATTACCTGCGGCTAGTGAGCTAAAATGTCCGTGTCCACACCCACAATACATTTCTCCCCTGCTGTGAGAATATTTGTTAAAATATTAAAAAATTTCTTAAAATATATCTTTAAAATCAAAATCTTATGTCACAATATTTTATTTATGAAGACACAAAAAACCTGAATGCTAACCTTAAGTACAAGTAGAAGTCCTCCATTTGCAATCCTACTTGAGCTATAATACAAAAGCACTTACCTTCAGATTTACTTAAGTATCAAATGTACTGTATTGAGCTTGGATTAGTTTACAGTAACCTTAACGTCATAGAATCTCTATTCTTCCTGTCTGTGAATGTGCTATTTTAAATCATCTCCACTCCTGATTTGAAACACCTGCTACATGATTAGCGAAGGCAAATCGTGCGCTCGTGCATAATAGCCACAATTTGGGATATTACTACTTTAAATATTATGCACCGCTCTGGTTATGTGATGCGGCAGCATTGGAGAAATGTAGTGAAGTAGAAAGTAAAGATTCGTATTGTAGGATATAGTGGAGTAAAAGTATACTTTATAATAAATCTACTTAAGTAAAGGACAGATACAATAAATATTTATTTAAAAGTCCGTTATCTTACACCTTTGACCAAAATATATATGATCAAGTATGTTGGTGCGAAATTCTAGGGGCATTGGTGGATCAGTGGTACTGTCGGTTTCTCACCTGCCATGTGGACGACTCGGGTTCGGTTCCCAGCCACTGGACGCAGTGCCGGTCCCAAGCCTGGATACAATGGGAGGGTTGCGTCAGCAAGGGCATCCGGTATAAAACCCTGTGCCAAGATGTTGTGCGGATCCGTTGGTCCTCTGTGGCGACTAGTCAACAGGAACATGTTCGGCTGATTTCAATATGTTGGTTCAATACATTTCTATAAGCTAAGGATGGTAGAGAAGAGAGTTTTTACTGATTACTTATTAAAAGCATCTGTGAATGCGAATGTGGATATTTATTAAATCTTTAAAATCTAAATTTTATGTCACATTTCATATCCTACTGGAGCAAAGTGCTTCAAATATACTTACGTTTATTATTATTATAATAATAATAAGGTTTGTATTATCTTACAGTAATCGTAAAGTCTCTCTCTGTTCTTCCCGACTCTGAATGTGCTTTCTGCAACCGTCTCCACTCCTGATTTGAAACACCTGCTACATGATTAGGAAATGAAATCACGCAATCATGTATAATAGCCACAAATTGTGATATCACTGCTTCAAATATTATGCAGCGCTCTGGTTATGTAACACAACCGCATGGAGATACAGTATGTAATGGAGTAGAAAGTAAGAACGTAAGGTTTGTGTTTAGGATGTAGTGGAGTAAAAGTAAAAAGTTTTCTCCAGTAAATCTACTTAAGTACCGACACAGTAAATATTTATAGCGGCAAGTCGGCATACAAATATGCAAACAAAGTATAGCGAAACGCATTTCCTACAGTATAGGATAATCCGTTCCAGACACCCAGAAATATTACCAGTATTACCAAAAAAATTCAAGTAATATTTTTCGCATATAGAAACGATAAGAAAAGGCGCGTTAATGAAGTACAATATGAAATAAATAGACATTAAACCTCACTTCGTTTCTATGGCGATGCAAATTTCTTGAAATACTGTATATATGATCGAGTATGTTGGTGCAAAACCCATAACGTAGAGACGGTAGACAGGATGGTTTTTACACCAGATTATTTACTGCGAGCTGCTGTGACTAAAGTTTGAACAAAACACATCAGTTTATCCGCACCGTCTTTCCTCTCTCCTTCATCCGCCTCACCTTTTACTCATCTCCCCTGGCTCACAGGTTGCCATTGGCCTTTGATGGAAACACACACCCTGTGCCCCCTCTGTTACATTAATTGCCTCTGCACC
The DNA here is from genome assembly GCA_011419295.1 of Clarias macrocephalus. Lineage (NCBI taxonomy): Eukaryota > Metazoa > Chordata > Actinopteri > Siluriformes > Clariidae > Clarias > Clarias macrocephalus. The sequence goes on from JAAGKR010003621.1 coordinate 2,060, forward strand.
CCTGTGGACACGGTATGTGTGTGTGTATACAGTATGTGAGAGAACCACATGCTCAAGGTCAGAGTGTGTATGTGTGTTGTGTGTGTGTGTGCGCGTACAGTATGTGCGTGTCTGTCTGTAACTGCTATCTTTGGCCTCTCTGCTGTAATTGTAAGTCCTGCGGGACCGTGCTCGGCTGCCAGCCTGCACCGGTGGGATCTCGCCACACGCCTCACCTGTAAAAAATATAAATCGTGTTTTAATGTGGGCCACTCCGAGTGACCCGTGTCGTTCGGCGCGCGTCAGCAAACATCGCCAGGGCCGAGAAGAGCGAGAAAAAAAAAAAAGCAGTTTAAATGATTATTTCATGTTCATAGGTTCAGTGTTTGATGTCTATTAGAGCAAATATTAACAGCACGTTATAATCATTCTTCCATTAACTGATTTCGATCGAGCCTCGCAGCATGAGGTGAACCGAACAGGCCTTGTAATGTCACGCTGATATTCCATATTGACACAAAGAATGAGGAGGACAGGGTGTGTAAAGCGAGCACGTATACAGTACACACACTCGTGCGTAGATACAGTGGGTTTGTTTAAGCCTCGGGTCAGCAAACACTGTTCGAGTATGGTTACTCTGCTAGACCGTGTGTGTTCATGGTCAACGTGTCTTGCTGCAAGACACATGATCTGGACTGGATTTGCTGTATGTTCGTTCTGATATTGAATGTGTGCCACACACACACACACACACACACACACACACTCCACTGTTGGCACTCTGGCAAACAGCGACTGGGATTTACACAAGCACATAATCAAAAACGACTTACCTTAGTAAGTGAGATGAGTTTTTTTTTTCTTTCTTTTTTTTTTTTTTTTTTTTGTCGCTTCACACTTTCTGGCTGGGAGACGTGAGCTGTGGAGGGCCAGACTGCGTTGTTATGGGGATTTCTGCTGATTATGGTCTGTCGGGAGTTTTGCTGTCATTATTACTGTAAAGACGTGACCATAAATATAGAGTGAATTTAGATCTCTTGTACGGACCCAATGGAAATGCAGTGCTTCAGTCATCATTTGTCATTTATGATGGTGTGTATACAGTGCTGTGAGAAAGTATTTGCTCCCCACCTGTTTCTTGGTTTCTACTGTATATCACTTAAATGGTTACAATAATAATCATGAACAATCATTTGCACAATTGTTTGCACAATTTGCGCAAACCATTGCAGCTTTGCGCACACACTTCAGGCTTTCTCTCTTTTTTTATATATATATATGTATTATATGTATATATGTGTAATTTGCACACTACGGCTGTTTTTACAGTACGGAATAGTTATATGTAAAAAAAAAAAAAATATATATATATATATATATATTGTTTTTTGTTTGTTTGCTATTTTGTTTGTTTGTTTTTGTTTGGTTTGTTTTTTGTTTGTTTTTTGTTAGTTTGTTTTAGTTCTTCTTTTGTTAGTTTTTTTTTATTAATTTTTTTTACATATACCTATTCTTTTGTATGCGCATATTTTTTTAAATTCCATTTTTCTATGCTTATTTTCTAGAAGAACAGCAAAGGAAGAATGTGATTGTACAGGGGGGAACATGTTTCTTTACTGTTCATATGACAATAAACATGAAACTTGATTCAGATCTTCAAACAAATTGCAATATTGCACAAAGATAACCCGATTAAATACTAACTGCAGTTTTTAAATTGACAAAAAAACCTGTCCAATTCTATCTGGTCCTATGTGAATAAGTAATTGCCCCCTTGCGAAATCATGAATGAACTGTGATTCATTTCTTTGAAAGCTGAGTTGAATTTCACTTAACTGCATGCCAGACCTGCTGAATCAAGAAATCACTTGAATAGAACCGGTCTGACAGAGTGAATCATGCTAAAAGATCTCAGAACACAACACGTCATCCCATAATCTAAAGAAACGCAGGAGAAACAAACTGATCAACAAAGTATAAGCTTTGGCTTTGGGCTCTGGCAAACCACGGTGAAAAAAATCTGCGAAATTACTCCAAGAGCACAACAACTTAAACAGGAACTAAAGAACCCAGAACAACATCTAAACATCAAGTCAGTGATGCAAAAATGACATCCAAGGGAGCGTTCCAAGGTGAAAACCACTGCTGACAAAAAAAGAACAGGATCTTATATTTGCCAATAAGTATCTTGATTGTCCCCAAATATTCTGAGGGCTGATGAGACAAAAGCTGAACTTGTGTGTCCCGTTACATCTGTAAAACTAACACAGCATTTTATTAAAAAAAAAAAAACATCATACCAACAGTATGGACCTGGACGACTTTAGAACCTGGACGACTTGTCATTATTGATGGACACATGAATTCTACCAGAAAATCCTGACGGAGAATGTCCGTCCATCCGTCAGTGACCTCAAGCTCAAGGGCACTTGGGTTATGCAGAAGGACAATGATGGCTGAGTGGTCTAGTCAAAGTCCAGACTTAAATCCGATTGGGATGATCTACATCTTAGGCAAATAATGCTCGAAAACCCTGCAATGTGGCTAAATTTGAACAATTCGACATAGAAGCGCGGGCCAGAATTCCTCCACGGTGATGTGAAAGACTCATTACCAGTTACTTTAAACGTGATTACAGTTGTTGTAGCTTTTAACTGGCACAACCAGTTATTAGGTTTAGGGGCAATTACTTTTTCACATAGGGCCAGGCAGATTTGGACAGCTTTTTTCCCCTAAATAAATGAAATGAAATGTAAACATCTAAACGGTGCAAACGATTTAATAAAGCGCGTGAATGATGATCAGGGCCGAGGTGGCTCAGAACCCAACTGCAGTCGTTCATGTGAATATTCAGTTAGTGGAACATCTGATCGTTAAAAATCAAATGATGACCTGCCACCAACTGTCGATCTGTCAGTGGTAACTGTCCACACACCCATTCACCAACACCACTTGCACATTACAGGAACTCAGCTGGGAGTCATTGCCACATCCTCCCTACAGTCCTGACCTCAGTCCAAGCCATTTCCACATGTTTGGACCATTAAAGGAGTTCCTGGGAGGCCAGCTTTCAGACATGAAGCATGAGGCAGCCCAATCATGGCTTCAGCGTACTGAGTAAACTTTTTATACCTAGATGGTATTCAAGTAATAGTGAAGCAGTAGGATATAAGTGCATTAGCGTAGCAGGGGATTATATCGAGAAATAAAGGGAGTTTTTAATCTCATAACTGTTATTCTGCAAAATCAAAAGTCCCGGTTTGACTTGAACACTCTTAGTATATGAGAGGAGGGAATGCGCCTGTGACGTGGAGTGTGTAAGACAGACCGTACTTCTAACATAGATGTTTTATGTGCTTCATATACTGTGTGTGTGTGTGTGTTCATGAAAGTGGCTTTGATCTAAAGTGTTTTAAGGAAAGTTTTAATTTTTAAAGCAAAGCATTTCATTCCCATGCAGACCATGCTTGAAGAAATAAAGATAAAGGAATGTAGGTCAGATCTGTTTTGAATTGTGCTCCCGAGTTGAAATATTGAAGGTCATTTGTCCTTGTGTTGTTGAGTTTCTGATATTATCTGAAACCAAATTTCAAGATTTATCTAAAATTAAAAAAAAAGAAAAAAATTAATTTTCTTTTTCTCTTTTCTTTATTTCATTTCAGGCATGGTGGCGTAGTGATTAACAGGGTTGAGGGTTCAACTCCCTCGGGTCTGTGTGCATGATGGACACGAGTTTGCATGTTCTCCCCGTGCTTGGTGGACACAGTCCAAAGACATACAAATTAGCCTGATTGGTGTTTCCAAATTGCCCCTTCTGCGTGTGTAAATCAGCTAAATTTGTTGCATTCCTACGATCAAGCCACTGCTGAACCAAATACGTACATAATTAGAATCATCTTACATGCGTTATGGAGAAAAAGAACTGAACTGTTGCTCAGTCCTTCAAATTCCTTTTTTTAGATTAAAATAAATTTTGCATTTCATTTAGAAATCGAGGTTCCAGAATCAGGAGAGACACAAAAATCCAAGTTGCCTGAAGTCCAGTGTGAAGTTTCCACATGCAGTGATGATTTGGGTTGCCAGGTCTTCGCTGCTGTGTTTGTCCACTATGTTTTATCAAGTCCAAGCTGATAATAAAAATAAAAAAAAGCTTGAAATATTAATATCTATAATTAATATTTGAATCTACAGAAGACTATGAAGGTTTTATTTTGTAAATTGAATTAAATAGAAAAGCTGCTATCAATATTGATTTCTTTTAATGTGTTGCCTTGACTACAAAGAGTATACAGTAGTTGTACAGGTTGCACTTTTCTGTACATGTACCAAGAAAAATCAACTAAATTAACAAACTGTAATTAAACCATTTGAAATTATATTTATGAACAAAACAGTTTTGTAAAAAAAATATTTCCTTTATTTCCTATATTTGACCAGAGCAGTGTGCATTCAAGGACTATTCAACCAGCGGTATGAATCAGGCTTCGGATCCTGTGGGACGCTACAGCAAAGTTGTGGGAGTATGATTTAAAATATATATATATATATATATATATATATATATTTATTTATTTATTTTTACTTTCATGCAGTCAGGATCCAGTGGTGATATTTGAAGCTTGTGGGTGTTCTGGTGCTTGTGTCATACTGTATATTCATTTATTTATTCATCTTTAGTAACTGCTGGAGCTTGGCTAAGCCTACAGTGTATTATATTGTTTAAAATAAATAAATAAACAGTAAGTTCGGGAGCAGGCAGGATTTCCTTTTGGGAGTGAATTGAATTAGATGTAATTCTTACTAGCATGGTCGAAATTAGTCTGAGTTCCTGCAGGAGTTGGTGGCGGAATTCTTTTGGGAATGGCTGGGATTGGTTGGATTTCTTTTAGGTGTAGGCGGGGTTGAGGAAAAGTGCTTTGAATGTGAGTGGGATTGGTCAGAATTCCTTTACGAGTGTGTGGGATTGGATTGAATTACTTTGGGAGTTAATGGGATCGGTCAGACTTCCTGTACTGTAGGAAAGAACGTATGATGATTTTTTTGACTGCAGTTGCTCAGTAGTTCAGGACTGGAATCCAAGAGACCACCAACGAAAGTGCAATTGCTGTTATACTGGACTTCCAGCTGCCTAATATACAGCATCGATGCTATTCATTATCACCCACATGAGGATGGGTTCCCTGTTGAGTCTGGCACCTCTCAAGGTTTCTTTCTAGTGCCACCTTAGGTCGTTTTTTCTTGCTAGTGTCAACCTGAACGGCTCAGGAAAAATCTGATCATTGCAAGATTTATATATATTTCCTATGAGTGAGCTACAGCAGTACCTCGGCATACAACTTTAATCCGTTCCGGAGGCGAGTCCTTAAGGCAAAGTCTCATATAGTGAAACGCACTTTCCCATCAGAAATAATGCAAACGCGAATAATCCGCACCAGCCATGCAAAGATATTACCAATATTACCAATTCCCAACTCTAATTATATAAAACAATCATAAAACATTTAGAAATAAGCGAAACCAAAAGCGTCTCTTTTTTCTTCTTGATATTGTCCCTGATAACATTCTTGGTACCCATGGTCCCTCTGTCTTCACAAAATCTTTCACAAAATGCAAAAGAAGAACCAACTTACCAAAAATTATGTAAATCGTTTCGGCTGGGTTCGTTTCTTGCAAGCTTTCAGTTCTTACTGTATGATGAGGTTCCCCTGCGTATAAATGAAACGGAATAGACTTGAATTTAATTGAAAAAGGCACATACAGTACACACAACCTGTACACACATGTGAAACAAGGTCTATTAAAGACAAAAACAGTAAAATTGGAATAATGGAGAGAACAAAAAACAGGAAAACTGAATATTTGTTTGTGTTTTTTTTGTTGAGAAAACTAATTACCCATATGAGGCTAAATTTCACACATTTACTTTTAGGCACACATTTAAAATGCATGTGGTTGTTACCATCTTTCTCTCTCTCTCTCTCTCTCTCTCTCTCTCTCTTCTCTCTCTCACACACACACAATAAAATCCAGTTTTCATTTTGTAAATAAAATTGTCTAAATTGTAAAAATATGTTATTTAGTGGCTCTGGGTTTTTTAAATCAAATCACAACAGCAGGACAAGAAAGTGCCGAACGGTACAATTGTAATAAGAGCTAATTTTTGATGACACTACGGTGAGCAAGAATGTTATTGATTTAAAAAAAAAAAAAAAAAAACTTTAAAACCAGAATTTGATCCCCAGCTTCTGAAAATGAAAGTGCTTATGTTTCATTTCTGCTGACTTGGTTTGCAAGAAATAAAAAAGTTTTATGACATTTTTATGACTTTGGTGTCATCCAGCACCTTGTCAGAATCCGAAAGTGTTGTGCGGTATTTCTGCTGCTTTCTTAACTCTTTTGAAGCGGTTTGGAAGGCGACAGGAAGCTGGATGACATCACAGGTCACAAAACACCCGTGTTTATAATGTAAAGCTAAGTTTGGCAGACGCCCTTATGCAGAGCGACTTCCATCTTTATCACATTACTGTACACATCTCAGCAGATGAGGGAGCTTTGCTCAGGGAGCCAACAGGTGGTGGTGGGGCTTGAACCTGGAACCTTATGGACCTTAAACCAATACCTTAACCACTGAGCTACCCCTGGTTTTTATTTTTATTTTTTTAATCAGTATACTCTATTGACGTAATAAATCCCAGATCTAAGAGTGTGTTTTTGTGTACTAAGTAGCGCACAGGTTTCATGTGTGTGCATGAGCGTACATGCGGGAAGGAGGTCTTGTTTGCGCAGTCTGTTTCTGTGCCCCAGGCCATGTCTCCCTGTAGAGAGAGTTAACAGCAGGTGCAATTCATTAATGTGGCTTTGTGCTCCTCTTCACACGTTCGCATTAGCGTTAGCCGAGCTTGGCGGCATCGCACACCGAGATCGTCACTCTTGCAGCCTTTGCTCCAGAGGTGTACGCATCGTTTTCTTCCCATCTTTAATTTAATTTGCTTCCAAAGAAATGAAGATGAGGCATTATAAGGTCTGAAAGACGCACAGGGTGGAAGATGCTGATCTGTAACCTGTTGGAGTCAGGGAACGTGAATAGTTGGAGCTATAAAGCTGCAGGAATGCTTAGATAACAAGCTCACACACAGCGTTCTTGGCAAGAGAGTTGTTCTGGTCATCATTATTGCAACACACATGCACACGAAGCATGACTTGGGCTGCCTGGCTGATCTGCGGAGAGAGACGAGAGAAGCACTCTGACCATGCTTTAAGGGAAGACGAAGGTTTATTATTATTATTATTTAAAATGAATGCTCATATTCACTTCTGTATCTCCACCTGTTTTTGTTGGACAATATTCAGGAAACATTTTGGGTCCAATTAAATTGCTACACTACCCGATCCAATAGGCTTCCATATCCAACTGTGGTGCCTTTTACCATGAGGGAGGTCAAAAAACAAAACATAACAGTCATTTGGATATAGTACAAGTCCATCCCCTACATATGAACATTCGAGTTATAAACTTTCGTAGTTAGATCACATGGTCATGTGTGCAGCGTGATTCCCAGGATGTCCGGTCGCAAACATCAACGATGGAGGTGGTGATGTTGCCTTCCAGCAGGTCTCGGCAAAGGGTTGCCAAAGCGGACCATCAGGTCCGCACACTGGTTTTATGCCGGATGCCCTTCCTGACACAACCCGCCCATTTGATCCGGGCTTGGGACCGGCACTGCATCCAGTGGCTGGGGTTGGGTATTGCCTGGGAATCGAACCCGGGCCATGAATCGTTTAACCATCAGCACAATTATAAAGAACAAATTCATGGAACATGCTCGTTTTATACTTATATGTTAGTATCAATGTTTGTTGGACTTATGAACAAACTGGACTTATGAACGGAACTCGTTCGTAGGTTTGGGACTTACTGTGCTGTACAAGTTTAACCCAGTTAACCGCATAAAAAATTAATGCTCACAATCCAAGAATTATGAAACAACTAAAGCTCCATTTTCATTCTAGTAAACGTGCTATAATTTCCCTTCTCTCACTCTTCACTGCTCACTCAAGGCGCGTCCGCCATTCCAGCTCCACGATCGCTCTCCATTCCATTTCGCTGAAGGCACAGTGTGCACTCGCAACATCACACTTGGCTTGTAATTTCTAAAGTAAACTTGAAAAGAAACAGACTGTAATAATGTGGGGAAAATTACTTCTTAGCTAGTGAAACTATCTTGAATTTAGTCAGTTCCAGCTTCCGTTTTTACAAATATTATTACAATAAAGCCAGATATCAGATTATTAAGCTTATTAATTCATTCCTTTTATACTGCTTTATCCTATGTACCGAGGAAACCCACCAAGCCCAGGGAGAACATGCAAACTCCATGCACACAGACCCGAGGCAGAAACGAAACCCCCAACCATGGTGGCCACGGTGCTAACCACTACATCGTGTCTCTTATTACATTTTTAAAGTTTTTATTAATTTTTTTTTTTTTTAAGGTAAGCTTTCTTGTTCCATTTGCAGATTATTTTACTACTTACAGGAAAATCATTTTTAAAACTGGCAAAATTATCCTCCAACAGAACAGGAAGGAGCAGCACCGATGGCTTAGTGGGTTAGAACTGTAGCCTTACACCTCCAGGGTCTGGGTTTGATTCCCGGCCAGGTTCTATTCCCACCTCAGTGTTTATGGGGTTTACATGTTCACCCCATGATTGGTGGATTTCCTCCGGGTACTCTGGTTTCCTCCCATAGTTCAAAGACATGCAGATTGGAACGTTCCAAAAATTGTGTGTGTGTGTGTGTGTGTGTGTGTGTGTGTGTGTGTGTGTGTGTGTGTGTGTGTGTGTGTGTGCGCCCTACGATGGATTTGCACCCTGTCCAGGGTGTACCCCGCCTTGTGCCCTAGGTCTCCTGGAATAGGCTCCAGGCCCACCGCGACCCTGTATACAGGATGAAGCGGTATAGATGACGATGAGTGAATGAGAACAAGAAGGTACAATTTAATCTAAAAATTTAAATAAATGTTTTTGCAAGATATTTGCAGAGTGAGTTTGGGGGATCTTTTGCCTTTAATGCTGGTTTTTCCTTCTTAAAACTTCTTCGTCCATCTGTGCACGTCAATAGTGTCATCTCCACAAACATTCTGTAGCGCAGCGGGAGACCATCAACTGCGACTAAAAGGATTTTCAATGATGATCCGAGGTTCGAGGATGAAGCAAACGCTTGGCTTGTGATGGAGACTATATTGCGTAGTACTTTATGTTTAGACGAAGTGGTCCTCTACCACGACGTGCGATTTGAATGACTTCTGTCTGTTAATGAAAAGAATTATGACCACTCTTCATTACTTTTGGGACAACCCTCGTATTGCGCCCAGGTGATCATGGAAACCAAGCATACAGTAATACGCAGAAGTGCTGTATGCTATTTTGTATTCAAAGTGTCTTTCAACCCGACGTTTCTCCCCCAATACTGGAAAAGCAAAGGGAATAGGAATTTCGAAGGACTTGCACCACACTAGGCGGTACACACATACCTCACGCTGCTGCTTGAGACATACTGTACCAGTTGGATCACTTATCCTCCCCTCTGATGAAGTTTCAAGCTGCAGATGATGAAAGACGATGTCAAGGCAAACAGAACCAACTCACTGATTCTGTCCTCCTTTAATGCGCTGGCGTTCTTAATCAAGTGTCAGATCTTATTTTTCTTCATTTATGGAATTAGAGTTTGTTTTGATTGTTTCCATATTTAATAATTCTCCAGTTTAATACCATTTATATGAAATGACTGGCTTTCGCAAATATTTGATCATATTTGGCCGTGCATGCGGAATACACAAGTGTATATGACAGTTTATAGAAAAGTTCCGGAACTTTGTTCGTTCTTTTATTTATTTTTTAATAACAGATTATATGATTTCAAGAGAACGAATCGATGTTTAAATTAGCTAGTCTCTTTATGCGTGCATTTACACACACTTGATCGCTTTCATGAACCGTTCAAAAAAGTCTATTCGTAACCCGCTTGATAGTTTTACATTTAATTCAAGACTTTTCTTTTTAATTACAGAAAGTATTAGTACTTTTTTAATTATTAGCAAAATGGCCTTTACAGTAAACTCAATTTCATGTAATAGGTTTATTTATAAATATACAATACAGTATAAAAGTCTTGAGTCCCCCCGCACCACCCCCCCCCTCCCCGGATTGTTTTTTTCTTTTTTTGGGGTGTATTTTTTGTGTTTTAATGTCACGAGAAATAATTCTCTAGGCTTCGGGATTTATTTATTTATTTATTTATTAATTTATTTTGCCTCCTATGGTCAGTCCAGTCGTTGTACCTGAGCAATTTTAGATAAATGTTTTTTGCTTGTGTTACGCCACACAGTGACCTATGAATCATTTAATAATAATAATAATAATAATAATAATAATAATAATAATAATAATAAAAACATCCAACATTAAGGCCTGAACCAGTGAGAAACTGGTGCAGATGATGACAGAGGATCAGGACGGTGATTAGTACACTGGTGATGTTGAATTCTAAGTGTTTGGAACAGACGAGAGGGGAGATGAGGTCGCTGCTAAGGTTTTTACATAAACTAGGGTTATTTTAAATTGTATTTTTTATTTTACACAATAAAAATCTTTATTGTATTCATCCAGGGTCATGTAGGGCCAGGAGCCTATCCCAGGAGACTTAGGGCAAAGTCCTCTAGCCATCACAGTTTGGCCCTTCTCAAAGTTATTAAAGTCTTTTTTCTGCTTCCAACACATGACTTGTGAAAATGTTCACTCGCTGCCTAATACTGGACTGTATATTCCACCCACTTCCAGCCGGAATCGTAACAAGATATTGAAAATGTAGTTGTAGTGTGAGAAGGGCCAAATTGTAATGGCTGGACAACTGGGTCATAGCGACATCAAAACTGCAGATCTTGTGTGATCTTCCCAGGCTGCAGTGGTCGGGACATAGCAAAAGTGATCCAAGGATGGAAAACCAGTCAACTGGCGACAGGGTCATGGGTGGCCAAGGCTCACTGACGCACACGACGGGCGACGCCTGGCCCGTGTAGTCCAATCCAATAGAGGAGGATAAAAATGAGGAAAAGGTTATTGCTGGTTCTGATTGCATCAGAACACACAGATCATCACTGTTTAGTGATGGCAAAGGGGATGTGGAGACCTACGCAGTGTTTCTGGGTGGTGATAATGTTATGGCTAATCACTGTATACAATTTTTAATTTTTTTTAAATAAATAATTCAACAATAGTGAGCAAAAAAAAAAAAAAAAACATCTCAGAATGCGCAAAATTTCAAACCTGGATGAGCTACAACAGCAGAAGTCCACATCAGATTTTTCCCCTGTCAGCCAAGAACAAGAATTTGAAGTGGCAGTGGCTTAGTATTTAATGTTAATTATAAATCCATCTGTGTCCAGTTGTCCAGTGTTTACTTGCACAATAAATATATCTGACTTCAGAAGGTCTTACAGTTACAATGACAGATCAGATCCGTCCTTTTCATGGAACTTAAAGATCTGTTATAACAAAATGGGGGGAAAATGGCACAACCCAGATGCTACCAAGACTGAGTGCTTGGGGGCAAGAAGGGCACTTGGATGCAATTGGCTGTACAGGAGGTTCTGAGCTCACTGGCTGAAGGAGAAGAAAGTGTCCTCAACAAATCATCAACTTTTCATAGAGCTTACCTCTGGCTGGAATAAAGCACTTCCGTGTAAGTAATTGTCTGACGAGACATTGAAAGCCATTTGGTCAAGTGCCCAAACATACTGTTATTGCTATATTTGGCTGTAACCAAATACGTCACAGAACCCAGGTAACCTAATTCCTATGATCAAGCATGTTGGTGGTAGCATCATCTAGGGTTGCTTCTTGGCAGCGTTAGCTGGAATGCTTGTTGACATCTCAGGTGACATGGTTGGAACCAAATATAAGCAAAGTGTTTGGGGGAAAATGGCTTTAGAAAATAAAGTTTAGGTTTCAGAATCGCTGAGTCAAAGCCCAGAATTAAATCCAGATTAAATGTGTGTTATGACATGAAAATTGTTGTACACCAACATCATTCATCTAATTTGGCAGAGCTGGAGAAAACATGGAGGAGTGCCAAAATCGGAATTTTCAAAGCTCATATAGACACGCCTGTAGATTTGGCAAGTAACGAAGTACAACTACGCTATTGCTGTGTTTCTACTTGAGAATTTTCCCTATGTGATCCTTTTTACTTCCTCTTATTATATTTTTACTCTTTTTTAATGAGAGACTCGTGATTTACATTTCAGCTGATGATCACACACAAGTGCATTGATTTTCTAATCTTAAAAACAAAAACAAAAACATGCCGTATCCTTCACACCATAGAATGACTGAGTTACACCCACAGAAGAACAAAAACAAAAAAGATTTTGTCCACCGATCCAATCAGTCCACGTTTACAGAAATTACTGCAGGTCAGTATAAAGTATCACCAAAAGTGATGGACAGTTAACTGGGCAACAGATCCCGCCCACTTGGTCTCCGGGCTGCAGATTCTTCTGGCTCCTTTTTCAAGACGTTCAATGTTTAATTGTGTAAGTTACTTGCACTATACAGGGTAGCAGTAGTATGAACTAGCTACAGTAGCTAAGTTATTAAAGTAAAGAAAGACACCAATGATGCTGAAATGAGTTGCTGTTAATCTCAACTAGACTTGCACATTCATATCATCACCAGAATCAACTTCAAATGTGGTTAAAATCCTGTTTATCAGTAACGCCATTGGCTAGATCTCGAGAAAAAATCAGTTTGTTTGTGATGTTCTTCTTATTGCTTCAGTGTTTTTAAATTCTTTTGTTGGATGTTACTCTGGTATACTGAAGTATAATTACAAGTATTTCATAGTGTAAATGCCAAATGCTTTTATTGACAACAAACGTTTATGCAAGGAGTCAATTTTTGCAGTTTTTCAAGACCTCTGCAATTCGCCCTGGCGTGCTGTCAATCAACTTCTGGTCCACATCCTATGGTGGCCGTGAAGTGCAAAACAAATTAACAAAACCGAAAACAAAATAACATTCAAAGACAAAATAACAAATTCAAAACCAAAATAACAAAACCCAAAACAAAATAACAAATTCAAAACCAAAATAACAAAACCCGAAAGTAATTGTTAATTTGGTTTTGAATTTGTTATTTTGTTTTGGGTTTTGTTCATTTGTATTGCACTTCTCGGCCAGTCAGATACGAACCGGAAAAGGTAGGTATAGTTTGCGAATTAAATTCTTACCGCTGATTGGACGAGACACCTGTCACTCAAGATAAACAGGTAGTAGGAAATTGTGTCTCTAACTTTTTTTCTTGTGTGTTCTGCCTCATTTTAAAACCATTTTTTTCGGTGTGCAAAACTAAGAAAATAATTACATTTTTCATTAAAAAGCAAGGAAATGGAATTTATTCAACGTTACTTTGAGGACGGACATTCGTATGCCGTGTTTTTGCCGTGATATGCTGATGACACATCACGGTATAAAGATTAGTTTGCGAACTGCTGTGTCTCTTTTAAAAGCAAAAGATTTTTTTCCACAAGAACTGCAAAAATTTGGCAGAACGCCATATTTGAAACCACAATAAGGACAGGACATGGTTGCACATTCATACACACGAATCTCCCGCCGCTACAGTACTTCCTGTATAGCTTGAGTGACAGATGTCTCGTCCAATCAGCGATAAGAATTTAATTCGCAAACTATACCTACCTTTTCCGGTTCGTTTCTGAACGGCCGAGAGGTGCAAACCAAATGAACAAAACCGAAAACTAAATAGCAAATTCAAAACCAAATTAACAAAACCGAAAACAAAATAACAAATTCAAAATCAAAATGGCAAAACAAAAAAACAAATTAACAAAACGCAAAACAAAATAACAAATTAGTTTTGGGTTTTGTTATTTTGTTTTTGAATTTGTTATTTTGATCTGGGTTTTGTTTTTGAATGTTTTTTTGTTTGTTTTGGGTTTTGTTATTTTGGTTTTTAATTTGTTATTTTGTTTTCATTTTGTTAACTTGTTTTGCACTTCTCGGCCACCGTAACATCCTGACTGATGGCGCAGCCATCAAATTTCTTGCATAATCAGCGCTTGGGGTTTGTCAGAATTTGTGGGTTTTTGTTTGTCCACCCGCCTCTTGAGGATTGACCACATGTTCTCAGTGGGATTAAAATCTGGAGGGTCTTCTAGATATGGACCCAAAAATTTGATGATGTTTTTTCCTGAGACACTTGGTTGTCACTTTTGCCTTTTGGTACTCAAGGTGCTCCATCATGCTGGAAAAGGTATTGTTCATCACCAAACTGTTTTTGGATGGTTGGGAGAAGTTGCTCTTCGAGGATGGTTTTGTACCATCCTTTATTCATGGTTGTGTTCTTAGTCAAAATTGTGAGTGAGCCCACTTGCTTGGCTGAGAAGCGACTCTACACACGACTGGTCTCAGGATGCTTTACTGTTGGCATGACACAGGACTGATGGTAGCGAAATGCTTCAGTATACCATAGTAACATCTGCCAAAAAGATCTAAAAACACCAAAATGAATTTAATTTGTGCCATTCTTAACTTTGCTTCGTGGTTGTACTTGTAGTGTTTTTTTTTTTTTTATCCAAGAACTTGTATTTTTACTTAGTAAAGTATTGAGTTTGTGTAATTCTGTCACCTTTGCACAAATGAAACGACTCATCTGTATTTGCTGAAAAAAAATTGGCACTGAGGGGCTGAATAATTCTGTAAACATAATAACTAAATACTTTATTTTTTTTTTATTTCTCTGTAGAGAGTCACTTTAAAAAAAAAAAAAACAGAAGGTCTTCAGTATTTACACTTCTCCACCTCCCCGAATTTCTTGGCCAATTTCTATCCATTAGTTCGGCTAGTTTTGGTCCCATAATAAATCACAGCTATCAGCCGGGGAGGGTGAAAACTATCAAGTGCCTCCTCTGAGACTGTTGAAGCCAGCCAAAAGCATCATTTCTAACTGCTGATCATGTTGCTTCACAGGGCTGTGGGTGTACGTAACACACTCGGAGGACAGCATGATCTGCCCTTCTCTGAATGAACCAGATTGATAAGGGATTAAATACTACCCCTGCCACCCAGAAAACATGGCCAGTTTTGGTCTCTTGGACTCCGGCCCATGAAAGTTTGTGGCATCGCTGTGATTTAAACTCTGGTTTTCTTTATGGGTTTTTTTTTTTTTTTTTTTTGCACATTATTGCTTAATATAGTTTTTTTTTCCTATGGATATGTATGAAAAGACCATGAAAATCCGCTTGGAACAATGTCTGAAACAGGAAATGACAAACACGGAGGGCCAACTCAAGCTGGACTCTACCCTTGGTGCACTTTGTGTAAGCAGGGATTTATTTTTCATTCAAATCAAATGGCTTTTATTGCTATTTCAAGCCTTTACAGCTGGAACAGTAGACAGTGAAATGAAACCACAGCACGTAACTAAATTATATATATAACTATAACACCTGACTAAAGAAAGTGCACAAGTGTGTGTAAACAGTGCAATTACTACTAACTTCATCATGTTCTCGTCTCTTCCCCCACTTCTGTTCAGCCCTAACAATTTAATTAACTACAAACGAACTGATTTCATTATTCGAGCCCATTTGTTTTGGTGTTCAGTGGAATTAAAGGATTTTACACTGGCATGAGCCTAATCTCTGCCCTGGCCTCTGCGTTACAGAAAGACAATTACCTGTTTTTGAAAACAACCTCTTTCTTTTATTCTGTGAGCTTCCTGGCTGAGTGAAGAACCTGTGTGCTGCTGCTGTTGTTGACAGTCCAACACCTCGAGCCTCACTGCCCTGGGCATTCGCTGTTTTCCCTGCTCTAACACACCTGATCTGAACTATTTAACAGCCCAGTCTGAATAGCGAAATAACTTAAATAGGCCACGCAGAAGAATCCAGGACCAAGATTATAAAGCAGTGGTGTGTGACTGAGGCCCATCACTGCTTTAGCTTTTGCTAATAGGCTGTTCATTCCCCCTGAGTGATACACACGATTCTGTATCTCTATGCCAAGTACATTACATTAGGAAATTCCCAAGTCCATAAATCAATCACAAGAGTTAGAGAGCTAAAAGTTTCGAAAATTCCGAATGAGTAAATTGCATATATTATTATATATGAAGAGGGATGTTTACGTCGAACCGGGACTTGTGTGAATGAAACCTGATTGACATTTACACAAGACTTCAGACCCAGTACAGTGATGAGCTACAGTAAAACATTTGAATGGTGCAGACGTTAATTATAGTTAAAACATAATTATAATGATGATAATTGGCAGCAGTGCTGTCGCCTTCCACCTCCAGGGTCCGGGTTCGATTCCTGGCCAGGTTTGATTCCCGTCTCTGTGTGCTTGGAGTTTGCATGTCCTCCCAGTGCTTGGTGGGTTTCCTCTGGGTACTCTGGTTTCCTCCCACAGTCCAAAGACATGTGGGTTAGGTTAATTAGCGTTCCTAAATTGCCCGTAGTGTGTAAATGATTGTATGTGTGTGTGTCTTCTACGATGGATTGGCACCCTGTCCAGGATGTACCCCACCTTGTGCCCTAAGTTTCCTGGGATAGGCTCCAGGCCCCCCGTGACCATGTCAAGCTGTATAGACGATGAGTGAGTGAGTGAGTGAGTGATTATTGGCAGCTCATTGGTTCAGTGGTTAGCACTGTAGCCTTGCACCTCCAGGATCCGGGTTCGATTCCCACCTTCGGGTCTGTGTGCATAGAGTTTGCACGCTCTTCCTGTGCTTCCTCGTTTCCTCCCACAAAGAATGTCCAAAGACATGCAGATTAGCCTATTCGGCCTGCCATGGTTGTAAATGTGGGAATGCACACAAAGGTCATCGTCGGCCTCCACGGTCCCTGAGTGGACTGCAGGGCTTCCTGGATGGGTGGATGGAATAATGATAATTCCAATTTATACATATTTCCTCAAACTTTTCAAGCTCATTTCAAGATCGTTGAAAATCAATGGTTAACTTGTCGCCAACTTGTGGAAGAGATGCATCCCTCTGTGGGAACGGTACACTCAATCATTCACCAACACCAATTGCACGTTACAGGAACTTGGCTAGAAGTTATTGGCACGTCCTCCGCACAATCCTGACCTCGCTCCAAACCATTTCTTCATACTTCAACCGTTGAAGGAGTTCCCGGGAGGCCAGCGTTTCTTATGTGAAGCTGGCAGTCTGATCATGACTCCGGCGAACTGAGAAAACTTTCTACCTTGATGGTGTCCAAGCACTAGTGAAAGCCTGGAGTAAGTGCATTAATGTAGCAGGAGATTATACAGTATAAAGAAATAAAGGGAGTTTTTTACTTTTAGTTCTGCTATTCTGCAAAATCAAAAAAGTCCTGGTTTGACTTGAATGCCCCTTTGTGTATTATGAGTGTGTGAAGACAGTCTATGCAATTAACATTCGGATACTGCCAAAGTTTCTCAGTATTGTGCACACGGGAAGAAAAAGGATGCTGAAACAGATCAAAAAGAGCCCGATTTTAATTGAATGTTTACGGTTTTCTTCTCTTCTTTCTTTTCTTTTCTTTTCTTACCCATTTCATTGGGAGGCCACAGTGTTTGTCTCTAACTTAATGATTTTTCAGTTGTGCATTAGGATGTTTCATTTGAGTGTTGCATTAATTTTAATGTACCCCAGAATCTGATAACAAATTAGTTTTTAATGAAATATGCCAATGCATACCAAGCACCTCCTAACTAATTGGATGTTTTTGGGTGCAGGGTTTAATAAGAAAACATTAGGAGGAGAGAGAGAGAGAACAGACTGTTGCATGTGTCTGTATGTCTGGGTATGTTCGGTGTAAAAAAGAAAGAAAGGGGAAAAAAATAGACTTCTAGGATGTGGGAGGGAGAACGCGAACATTGTGCTAAATCTCTGATGAAGGTACGAGGCTGAAAAGCCAGATGAAGGAAATTTGTCATTCTTATCTTAGTCTTTTCTTAGTTCTTTTCAGTCTCTAACCCCACTTCACCCTGTTCGCTTCACTGTGCAAATGTTCAGCTGGCACTTGAACACAAGTTTCACACTTCAGTAGAAGCTGTGGAGGTTTGGGAAGGGTTTGGGACCTTAACAGTATATACAGTACACAGGACACGTACAGTGCATTCATAAAGTAAACAGAGCCCTTTAGTTCTACGCCAGAGATTTACTGCAACATTGGTGGTTTTATTGTTCTCAGAATTATTCATTCATGCATTCATTCTATATGTTATTACAGTACATTCATGTATTTTTTATTCTTCTCATCCTGTTCAGGGTCACGGGAAGCCTGGAGCCGAGTCCCAAGAGACTTCAGGCATGAGGCGGGGTACACCCTGGACAGGTTGCCAAACCAATCGCCGGGCGCACGCACGCACGCACGCACGCACGCATCACACGTGAAAATTTGGGAATGCCAGTTAGCTTCATCTGCAGGTCTTTGGAGGAAACCGGAGTACCAGGATACTCCACGCACACAGACCTGAGGTAGGAATCGAACCCGGACCCTGGAGGCCATCATGAATGTAATCATGAAACATTATTCTACAATGACAACAAAAGGTATTGTTGTTATTGTTGTTGTTGTTGTTATTATTAATATTAGTGTTTATGATGATAGATAGATACTGTAGGTAGAATATGGGAAAAATTGAAATGGACCCGTGGCCTCTTGTTTGCATGTGCCTTGTTTCTGTTGTTTCTTCCTCCATTTTCTATTGGCCAGTCCTTCCCCTATTGTGACCTCATACAAGAATCTCCCCTCCCTCGGCTTGTGTGCTGTTTTCTTTGGAGCGGTGTGGCTCAGCTGTTGCTCATTTACATACTGTAGACATTGATAGGGTGCGTTTGGAGGAAAAGTGAAATAAAGAGTGAAATATGCATTATCTTTCAGCTGGAGCATTAACATTATGTTAACTTTCTGATGATAAGATGTGGGTCGTTATGGTTCCTTTATTTCACTCCTCCTGCAAGTGTACCGTTTTGGCCGAAGGAGGGGAATCATCTTATATGAGGTCACAATGTGGGGGTTGAGTGCGAGGGTGATCTAATTGGCTAATATACAAATACGCACACTGGAGAGTCACCAGAATGTCTAAAATGACTAAAAAGATGCATTCAAATTTAATAATTGGTCTATTACATTTTATGTTTTTTATTCAAAATTATCATCCATATCTTGATTAACAATCTTCAGTCCACCATGATCATGATGAAATCGACTACCCCTGATGTGTGCATTGATGTACTCACCATTCCTTGTATAGTAGCTAAATCATTCACTCTCTGCTTCCTCTCTGCTTTCCTTTAGCTTTCCTCCTGCATCAATCTTAGTCGTATATATTTCTCCTTCCCCGGTCTCTTTCTTTTAAATAATCTCTGCCGAGGTTTAAATAAAAACAGTGGACTGGAAGGAGCCAAAAGTGGAGTAGCAAACGCCTGCACTAAGTCACTGCTGCACGCTCATGATATGACAGAGTGTTCGGGTTGATCCATTCACTCCTCCCTTTGTGCCAAGGATAGAACAGGCTGTGCCAAGTGTGAAGACCACACGCTCTATTCCATCCTTTTTTTCCCCCTCCTGTCTCTTTACCCCATCTATCTGGAGTCTCAGACATCATGGATTATACTGTAGCTTTCTCAATAATTATTACTGATCATTTAGTAGTTTGCCTTTGAAATTGTGTAAGTTTGTAAGGGAATGCATTTTCATTTCTAAAACTCTGTTTTATTTGTCCTGTTTAACTGTTTAACCCTGTGAGGCCTGTTGTAATATTACAACATTAATTTTAGCTCGGCTAAAATAAACCTGCGTATGTCTATTTTTATATTTTAAGACCATGTTTACGTAACTAATAGGCCCTGTTGGTCACCCTTGCCTTTCGCATTTGCCTTGAAGCAGATCATCTTGTTTTACTGATTTGGACATGATTCAAGTAAGTAAAACGCTTTGCAATGAATAGCAAAATTTGTCTGTGCAACTTTCACATAATGTTAATAGAAATACAGTGGAACCTTGGATTACGAGCATAATTTGTCCCAGAAGCAGGCTCGTATTCCAAACCACTCATACACCAAATCTAATTTTCCCATAAGAAATAATGAAAACTCAAATTATTCGTTCCACAGCTCCAAAAAATAAATACATAAAAATAATTAATACAATATATAAAGTAAAAATAAAGCAAATGAACCTGCACTTTACCTTTAAAAAAAAAAGTAAAAATAAATCCCGGCATAAGTGTTTCCGTTTGTGCGCACAGACGGTGTGTGTGTGTGTGTGTGTGTGTGTGTGTGTGTGTGTGTGTGTGTGTGTGTGTGTGGAATTAGCCCCTTCCCTTGCTTCTGCACAGTAAAACTCCTCCTCCCTCCCCCCAACCTCGCGTTTTAAGATTCATAACAAACACACACAACGGAAACACTGTTTTAACGGGGGGAAAAAGAAATCTCTTTAATGACACACTGTATGACACAAAACAAATGAACCAGCACCTTACCTTTGAAAAGAATCGCGACAGAGCAGAGTTTCTATGTGAAGCTGGGGAGGGGGTTGTGAAGGCGAGAGAGTGTGTGTGTGTGTCAGATTACGTGTGCACACACACATAGGAGACACGCTGAAACAGAGAGGGAGATGTTGATTATACCAGTAAGAGATGAGCACTAAGACCCAGCAGGGGAAACGATTACCCACAATTCCAAAGCGCAGAAGAAAGAAAAATCATTGGCTCAGTTGTGATCATGTGACGCTCGGTGTCAAAATAAGAGGCGCATGTGTGATACATGATACTCTGTACTCGTAAACCAAGACTTTCGCTCGGTTTCCAAGTCAAAATTTATTAAAAATCCTTGCTCGTCTTGTGGAACACTCACAAACCGCGTTATTCACAATCCAAGGTTCCACTGCATACTGTTTTTTATCATTCATATATTTTAAATGTCTTTCTTCACTTTTACCATTTAGTAAAAAAAAAAAAACTTGAGGTTGTGCTGTTGTACTGAATATCAGCATGGCTGTTATAATGGGAACAGACTGCGAGAAGTGTTTATACTGTACCTACTGTAGCCATGAAATTGGGGTACTCTTGGGAAATCCCCAGATGTTTCCGAAGCCAATTGTGAGACATAATTTATCCATCTTCTGCACTGCTTATCCTTTACAGGGTTACAGGGCCTGTAGCTTATGCAAAATTCAAATGAAAATGAAAATTTTATTTGTCACATACACTCAGAGGTGGGTAGTAACAGTTACATTCACTCTGTTAGATTTACTTGAGTAACTTTTTGAAAAAAAAAATTACTTCTATGAGTAGTTTTACTGCACCATACGTTTAACTTTTACTTGAGTAGATTTATGAAGAAGAAACGCTACTCTTACTCCGCTACACTCGACTTGTTACATTGTTTCACCAATCAGATGCATCAACAATGATCACATGACTCCGTTTGACCAATAGTCTTCAGCCGGTGTCCTATAAATTCATACTACCGGTGAATCCCTCCTACATACACTCACTGCGCAAACGCAAAAGTTTCCCGATCTTTCTATAATTTTGCGGAACGTCCATAATTCCATGCTGTTCCTAGTGGGATCTTGCGGTTAGTGTACAATCTTGCAGTGAATATAGAGTGCTTTTAAATGTTTGTGTAATTATATGTTAACTTTAGGCTATGAATATATAAGTATACTTCAGAACAGAATTAATCACCAACACATGTGATTTTATTCATTTTATGCATCCCACAAAAATATGATGCTTCAATGGCAAAGCAATGTTTTGCTGGCAAAAGAACAGCTTCATACTGCAGTGTCTCATCTATCTGATCAGTATTAAAATTTGGAATTGAATCAGTTAGTACTTAAGTAGTCTTTTCATTAAATACTTTTTATTCTTACTTGAGTAATATTCTGTATGACTACTTTTTACTTCAACTTGAGTAATATTATTTTGAAGTACAGCTACTCTTACTTAAGTAAATTTTTTTGACTACTTTACCCACCTCTGCATACAGTCATACACAGTATGATATGAAGTGAGATGCTTATACAACCACCGATGACCTAAAAATATTTAAATAAAAAAAGTAGAGTGTTCAATAAGAATATAAAATATGAAATAAGATGTTTTTTTGTACAAATTAGAAATATAGAAAACAAGTCTATAACAAAAATCTTTAGCTGTAAAAATATATATATATTTTTCATTTACATTATGTAAACATGATACAATAATAAAATAACAATTACAAGGGTGCAGGGGTGCCAATCCATTGCAGGAGGCTCACAGACACACAAAAGGCAATTTGGGAACTCCAACTGGCTTAACCAGCATGTCTTTGGACTATGGGAGGAAACCAGAATATCCTGAGGAAACCCACAAAGCTAAAGATCTTAGAACTTTGGATTAAAAGAATGACTGGATTAAATACTGTATACTCCCATGACCTATTCCCATACAAAGCTATTGTATATGTGCTTTCATGGCTTGGGTAGAACCATAATTGTTCCACATGAATCCTTGATTTGGACTTTTGTCCTCTTTAGAACGCATAAGGAAATTTTTTTTAAAAAGCTTGGGCGTGTGAGTCCCTGTAACTGGAGCGCACCATCCTGGTTGGTCCTTCTAAACAGCAAACACCATATTCCAGGTTGCCTGTCCAAAGGCACCTTCTGAGATCTCTAGAGTGAGATGTCTAAAGACATTTAGACATTTAGACTAGCACTGCCTCCTGAAGTGAGGTCTCCTGGAGTTTGATGTCCACTGCTGTAGCATTATGATGTCACTTTACTAAAAGAGGCCCAAACCTGCTCCAGCTTGACAATGCCCCTGTGCACCAAGCACGCTACACGTTAAATGTCCTACACAGAGCGCTGACCTCATCCCCACTGAACTGGAATACACCCAGACATCCTCGTCTAACATCGGTGCCTGATCCTACTACTGCTCTTATACAGTATGTAGATGAATGAACACAATTTCCCAGAGCCATCGTCCATCATCCGGTGGAAAGCCTTCTTAGGAGAATGGAGTTTATTTAAAGTGTGATCTGTCCTGTGTCCAAATACTTTAGCTTGAACAGTAAAAATATTATATTTTTATTGCCTCTATAGGCTGATATAGATTTAGTAGTTAAGATGAGTGCAACAGTGTTGTTGTGGTGTTTTTGTGCTCATGCTTTATTGGCCATTTCGCTTTTTGCTTCACTGGCCAGGCTCCTTGCACCCCTACTGATTGCACCAAAGACCTTGAGGTCTAACGATGTTGGTCTAAAATGGGACTGAAATGACCACTGTGCTCTTGCCCCAATGCATGTACCCCAACGCCTGTGATAAAATGTCACGCAAGACGAGCCCTACTAATGATATAAGTCATATGCAGCTCTGAAGGCTTGAATGTCCCCCTGCCCTGTGTGTGTGTGTGTGTGTGTGTGTGTGTGTGTGTGTGTGTGTGTGTGTGTGAATTTGTCTGGAGACAACAGTGGAGACTGGATGCACATTAAAAGAATAAAAATGCATTGTTGAAGGATGTCCACTTGTATCCCAGTGGGCAATTTGTGCGAGTTTGATTTTTCACGATAGGCTTCATGTCTATTTTTTTTTCCTCCTCCTCCTCTCTCTTTTGCTCCATCACAATAATTATTAATGATCACATTTGGCGGTTTGACAGTTAAACCACCCCATCTCTCTCTCTCTCTCTCTCTCTCTCTCTCTCTCTATCCTCTTTCCTTTCTGTGAACTGCATTCTCTAGATTTTCCCTCAAGATTGTGTGATGAGACTGCAGCGCCCATCACTGAGATGAAGAGTCCACTCAGTCACATGACAAAAACACACACACACAGCCCATCATCCCGAGAGGTATTATGGGTAGACTTGAATTATATCGTGATAATACAGATCAGGCTTTTCTTCGCGGCGGCCGTCTTGTTTGTGCATGTGTTAGATTAATACCCGGTTCAAGTGTTTAACACTTTAAGAGTGTCTCACTTCACTTTTTAAAAATAGCCGTATCTGTGGTTCCATGTGTTGTGTGTTTTTATTATATTCCACTAAATAGTGTAAGGGGCAACATGATGTCTTTCAATTAAAATAAATAAATTGGCGCCAGACAGCTTTGTTTTTTTTATTTTTATATATACACATGCATATTTTTACATTTGGATAAACCCAGTGGATTGCAAGGGATTCCTAATATCTATTAAATTCTCCAGGCATATTCTATAAACAGGTTTTCTTGTAGTTCTTCCAACGAAACAGATAATATTACGGCCATTTAGACATGGATCTTTCAATTCCCGTTCCATAAAACTGTGCATAACTTCCCCGATCTAATAAAGCAGCATTTATATGATATGGCATTTCCATTAATTCCAGTATGTTTATTTATGTAGCTGCCAACACCCACAAGCAGCAAGAGCAATTAAGCCTGCACCTCTGTAGATAAATACGACATGACGGCATGCAGAGCCGAGGAAGCTATCTGTTAGGATCCAGAACAATAATTCATGCAGTTATAGTCTTTGATTGGTATGTTTGTAATCTGCATTTTATTTACATAATTTGGGCTCATTTCACTGGCATGCGGTCTGGCATGTGATAAATGTAATTGACTCGCACCACGGTGCTTGTCTCTTTGAGATTTCAGCCCGTCCCTGTCCTGATTAGCTACTTTTTTATATTTTATATAAATCTTTTTTTTTCTTCTTTCTTCACTTTTTCATTTTTATGCTCTTTTATTCAACTTTCTGTCTGGCATTCATTTGGTGTACTACTGCTCGAGTTCAGGATATCACTCAGTACTGGTAAGACGGAGGGAGATAAAGATAGAACGAGCGAGAATAAGATTAAATGTGCATAGTGCATAAACGGGGTAAAAAAAAACATCCATTTGTGGACTATTTTTAACAGGAAAGAAAATGTATTTGTACAGAGCGTAAGGAACTCGTTATACAATCATCAGGGCTGCACGATTTGATAAAATAAAATAAAAAAGTCACATCGCAATTGTTATGATGCACATTGCAATTTCAGTTCAAGCTGCATTACTGCAATTATTAGATGTACCATTTTTATATTGCAACATATTTATCCAGGCAAACAGCAAATAATGGCACAAGTGATCTCATAAAGTAGTAAAAAAAATAAACAAATACTAAAAACATCATGTTGGTGATAAAAAAAAAGTGTCTCACCTAGGTGAAAAAGTGAATTCTTAATGCTTCTTATTTCCCGATACATGCTTGTTTTTTTTTTTTTGTTGTAAATATTCATACACATTATATATATATTTTTTTTTTCAGATGAAAAGAAACATAATTGCCAAATACAATTTCATGCCCTTTTACATTATGTAGTGTCTGTAACTTTTTTTGAATTAAAAATTTTCAATGATCTTAATTGTCATTCAGATGAAACTTGGCCAGATTTAGATTTCACATAAGACAAAACCTGAAAAAGTGTATTATTCTAAAATGCTAAATTGTCAAGATATTGCAACATGAATTTGACGTGGTTACGGACACTACAGATTTTTTGGAGGAAAAATCTTTAATTTTGCATAGAATGCTTTAATTTAATCGACAATTTAAAAAAATTCATACTGTATGCTTCTAGAAATATACACTAAATTTAGTATCAATACTCATAAAGAAATATGAATAATTAGCATTTTTTAATGATTATTGTTTAAAACAGGACAGTATAACACTGACAAATGGCCATTTAATGCATATCAAATCAACTCTCCAAGAAACAACTGAAGTTAGCAACTTAAATTTTTTAGGGAAACGAGATTGGTCACTTCCTTGTTGTTTAAACGTCAGAGGTACTGTAGCTTCTTCGGCACACACATTTTCTGTATTATATCTAACATAAAATAAATAAATAAATAAATAAAATCAACATTAATATTTTGTTTTTTTGGACTGTCTACATAAATGTAAATTGTACCTTTTTGTGAATAAATAATTGCACAAATTATTATAAAAAAGTATTGATTTTTTTAATTTAATTTTTGTAAAAATTGTAAACAAACTTGGCAAATAAAAAAAAAAAGGATGGCATGTTGTGTGAACGCGACCTGCAGTATTCAGTATTATAGTGGAAAAGCAACTTATCAAATGCAAACATACATATATAAACTGTCCACCGATAAATAGATCAAAAGAATCGCTATACGTCACTGAATTAATTTTTTCCTCCAACAATCATATTGAATGCTTAGTATTTAAAAGGTAGGCTATTTTTTTGTTTCTACAGCTGTAGGATACAACTCTTGATCCTGAACTTTCTTTGGACTTTAGTATATTCTCCCTGTTTCTGCACAGGGCTCCTCCAAGGGCTTTAGTTTCCTACCATCTCTCAAAATCATACCTGTAGGGGAATCGACTATTCTAAATGACCCCCTAGGTGTGCTTGTTTGAAGCCCAAAAAACAGACAGGAATGCCGTCCAGGACGTCATCCTCCCACCCAGTGTGCCCACAGTAGCTCTATGGACTTTATCCTTCATCTATCCTTCTAATACTGTATTTACAGTACAGTTTTATCCTGTGAACGGTTGTAGGAGCTGCAGTCTATGCATGGTGACCTTGGGGTATGAGGGAGGGGACTGTATAGTGAGTGTACTGTACAGGAGGTAGTACCCCATAGTACCCTGAGGAAACACACCAAGCACAGGGAGAACATGCAACCTCCATAAAAAGACACTAGACACAAGATTAGAACTTTCATCCCTGGAGGATGCCACCAAATTTCACCGTATACAGGCAGGTTTTTGCCAAAAATCAGCAGTTAAAACTCTGTTAATAATCATACACCCTGAACCAGATCACGAGATGTTACCAGGTACAGTAGCATATGCCATCAACAGATCCCCTGTCTCGATCCATTTTTAGTCTCCTTCTCCCATCAGACTCTAATAATTTCCTGCACTTCTCCATCTGTTCATTTTTGGGATTTATTAGTTCTATCAAAACCATGTCTTGCTCTGTCTAACGTCGCGCCTTTGTCTGGTTTACGATTCGCTCTTTATTTTTCGTGTCATTTCCATGTCATGTCTCTTATTTCAGGGTGACATTTTGACCCGATTATGACCTTTTTACATCATTCAAACCTTCATTTAAACAGGAAACCTAGCAGCAGTGAACTGTGTGTTTATCTATAAATGTATGTATGTGTGTACGGTATGATAGTCTGAGTGTTTTGTGTGAATCTGTCCACACTGCCATTGTAGAGCGTTCGGTCTCACGCACCGCACCGTGTAGATCCTGCACTATAGGTGTCTGATGGCAGTGTGTGTGTGTGTTTGTGTGTGTGTGTGTGCGCTTTAATCTCGTCTCACCGGAACACCTGAATTTCCACGTGGACCACTGGCGAGAAAGGGTGAGTCATACACACTCTCCTGCACATCATCATTACCGTTAGAGAGTACACACACACACACACAAACTCACACGTGTGTGTCTGAGATGGTGAGCTGTGTTTTTCCTGTTTCCACGGCGACCGCTGATGATGTAAGCCATTTTTTTTCCTTTTAGTCTTTTCTTTCTTTTTCTTTTTTCTCTCCTTTTTTCTTTTTCTTTTCCTGTGGTAGGTCTGTTCTTGTTTTTCCAAGTGCCACTCGCTACATCAGAGCATTTCTTCTTCCTTTCCTTTTTTTTGTCAGGGTTGTTAAGCTCCCATCTTTCTTGTGATTAGACTTTCCTAATGACTCCAAGAGGGCTATAAGAGGACACTGCAGTGTCCATCACGGAGAGGAGAAGAAATGTCCGCCAAGTCGCCGAGCAAACTCGCACAAAGGAACAGGCTTCAAGGAAACCCAGACCTGTTCTTATTTCCGCATTACAAACCGTACCGGGACGATTCAGCTTGGCTTTTTCAGTTGTCAGAGTGCTGCCTGTAAGCTTCGTGTTTCCTCCAGCTCTGCCCTGTCCAATCTCCCTTATCACTGTTACCAGCTGTTCCACATCATTAGCTTTATTATATCTCATTAGGCAGTGTATGCATACTCCTTTGTTTGCCTGGGCTCTTTTCTAGAGCTAATGCTTTGAGATTGTAAACTGCGGCCTCTGCAGTTCCACAGCTGGTGTTCGAATTATGCTGAAACATCCAAAAGGTGGACCAAAGGTTGGCGTGGCACTACGGCCCCTGATTCTCGCGATCGTAGCACGAGCTCAAATACACCAGGGGCGTTCGAGTTAAACGGGGACTTTTTATTGTCCAGAACACAGTTATTAGTGTAAAGACGTCCTTTATTTCTCTGTATAATCCCCATTCTCCACTAATGCACTTATCCCAGTGTTTCCATCAAGGTAGAAAGTTCTCAGGACGCCTGAGCCACGATCGGACTGCCTGCTTCACGTCTGACACGCCGGCCTCCCAGGAACCCCCTTTAAGGAATCAAATGGCTTGGAGTGAGGTCAGGACTATAATGAGGTATGTGGCGACAACTCCCAGCTGAGTTCCTGTAATGTGCAAGTGGTGCTGGTGAGTGATTGTGTGGACAGTTCCCACAGACAGATGCGTCTCTTCTACAAGTTGGTGACAAGTTATCTGTTGATTTTCAAGGATCCACTCACAAGGTATTCCACTCGCTGAATGTTCTAAAAACACCTGCAGCGGGCCCTGAGCCACCATCATGGATGTTCAGCTTTCATGTAAACATTTCGCATCATTCAGGTGTTTTACTGCGGCTAATAGTCCCAATACCGTCTTCTCTAAATGTCAGGAGGTTTTTAAGGCTTCCATTCACCAGAAAGTCCTAGTTTGACTTGAACGCCCTTTATAAACCGTTAGACTAACCCCGACTGTAACCTTATGTTCTTAGCATTTTCATAAACAATATTGGGAAATGTTGAGAAAAAAAATAAAATCTTGAATTTGAAAGAATATTAAGAATGAATATATTAGCACTGGGTCATAGTGCGGTTTATAAAAAATCAGCTCATAAAAACAGGACTTGGAACTGACATCATCTGAATCATGCAGAATTAGATTTCACATCGATCATTCAGAGATGCAAAACAAATGATATAAATGTTATTTAATGAGTTTATTGCGCAATGTGCTGTAAGGTGATGCATTATCGCAGTCTGCTATTTTTGAGCATGATGTGACAGAGTCTGTATAACCCTTATAACTTACCCCCGTGTTGCTCTGCTCCACCCACATCAGCACATTCCTTTCCGACCAAAGCAAATGGCAGCTGAGAACAAACAGAAAAACAAATTGACTTATGCTCACCCAAATTAGCATCGTGCTGAAGTTATTCTAGCACCAGCATAAAAATAGAGCTCTGGGGATCTTATTAGGCGTATGTGCTACATTTCATGTGTGATGTAGCAAAGCACAGCGATTTTGATAGAAAAGCATCCCGGAGAAGTGTTTTTACAAAACTTCAGAGGAATCGACCCAGACAGGCCAGCTCACTGTTTATTATAGGCTAACCAGAAACAGCTGGATACTTTAAATGATAGGTGACGGGGTTTGTTTATTACTTTTTAATACAGATTGAGTGTGATAAAATGTCCCTCATCAACCTAGGACAGATCTGTTTTTTTTTTTATTGTTTGTCCATCATTAATAAAAGAGGAACCTGACATTCAGAGGTGGATCCACTTGTTGTTAACTGGGTGGAAACAGATCTAGTGTACTGTAGCATGCCTATAATAACAAGAAAAAAAATTGTGTGTGCTTTTAATATTTGCGTTAGAATAAACTATGAATTAATTAGAATTAAATATATTACTACTACTAATAATAATAATAATAATATTTTTTAAATTAGTAAATTATAGTAGATTATAGTGTTGTAGTATTATAATTCTTTATTTCTGTTTAAAGAATATTTTCCCTTTGATAGAGTGAAAACTATACAGTGCAACCATCCGGACCCCTGAATTTCTTTATATGAAATTTAATTAAATTAAAGAAATGAGAACAAATGTTTTACTGTAACAATTTAAACAATTTAAAACTTGCTTATTAATGTAACAACCTCAGCAGCGACCTCATCTCCCCTCTCGTCTGCTCCAACCACTCAGCGTTCAGCATCAGCAGTACACTAATCACCGTCCTGATCACCTGTCATCATCTGCACCAGTTTCTCACTGGATCCTGCCTTAAGTTAGATGCTTTCTATGGATGAATGATTCATACAGTAGGTCACTTTGTGGCTTAACAAACAAAAAACATTCCTTTGAATCTGCTCAGGTGTGTGTGTCAGTGTCAAATTGCGCGCGCACGAGCAGAGTTTCTGTGTGTTTGCGAAGCCGTGAGGGGAGGGAGGGGGGAGGGGGGGGAAGGTGAGAGAGTGACTCTCGGTGTCAAAATAAGAGTCGCATGTGTGAAGCATGATACTCGGCGCTCGTAAACTAATACTTGCTCGGTTTCCGAATAAAAAATTATTAAAAATCTTTGCTCGGTTTGCGGAACACTCGTAAACCACGTTACTCGCAATCCGAGGTTCCACTGTATTAGAAAGCCTGGCTCCTGAAAGAAAAATATGAAGAAATGAGGGCTTACTCAAGACTCTTTAAAATTTTTTTTTTTACAGTATTACAGTATATATTTAATCTGGAATAGGATGTGGGCACGGGGCAGTAACGTAGCATCTTTGCATTTGCCAACATTGGCTATGCTGCCCCTCATTTATGTGTTTAATCTTTGCTGATGTGACTGTAGAATTATTAGTAGCCCATAATCGCTCATTTCTAGGCTACTTAAATTGCAGTATGTGCCTGTCAAAATCCTGAGTCTAATCTAACGTTCCCCTTTTCATGTGACACTGTAGCTTTTAAACTTGACGTCGAGGGTTACCTGTGAGTCTTTTGAAGTCGAGGAATGTTTATATAATGGAAGCGAGTCTTTTGAAATGATTACCCAATGAATTGTATAAACAATGTGAATAAAAATCTCCACAAGCGCACACACCATGTCACATTTACATTCCCTCACATATTTTCACCCTATAAAAAAAAAAAATACATATATATATTTTAATGGGCGCCATGAACGTGCATGTGCACATGTGATTATGTGTGGCTGACATGAGTTGGTATTGATATATATATATCATCTTCTGAGAAACAACTTCTAGGCAGCTATATCACAAGCTAGTGTGAACGCTGATGTAAGCTAAAATGTAGTTAACATGCACATTAACATGTGCTATGAAACAAGCCAGCATGAGGTGTTTTAACTTCTTTCTAACACATGATGTCAGGCTCTGTTATCTAGGGTATGTTCTTGAAAAAGTGTTCATTCAGGGTGTGATACATTTTTTATGGACAAGCAGTGATAGGAGAGATGATAACTTCATGCAACGTTCAAAGCGGTGAATGTTTTTTTGTAATGTAATGTTAATTGGGGTGCTTACATTAATGCTTAATGAACAGTACGGACAATGTTCCTGGAGGATAAAGTGTACACACACTATGGGCAATTTGGGAACACCAATTAACCTATCTTGCATATCTTGCATAAAGAAACTGGTGCACCCAGAGGAAACCCACCAAGCACGGGGAGAACATACAAACCCTATGCACACAGACCCGAGGCAGGAATCGACGCTGGATCCTGGAGGTTCAAGGCCACAGTGTTAACCACTATGTCACCATGCCACCTCATTTATTTATCTGTATGAGGTGAACTAAATCAACTTATAATCGTCTGAGTCCAGCGAGTTAGATATTATTCATTCACTTATTCTTTTTTGTTTTCTGTGAGAAGTGTTTTCTCAAAGCCTGAATGCTTTATAAACGTAGGTAAATGTTGTTGATGCAATATTAAGATCAAGATGGAAAATCATATTGCTTCGTAAACTAATTTACGAGAAACTATATCTGCAATAATGTGCTTAAGTAACAGCGTGTGTTTTTTCTTTTTAAATAGAAAGTACATAAGTAAACAGTATATTCCTCACACACACACACACACACACACACACACACATATTATTATTTTTTTTCTTTCTGTTACATAAATCAGAGAATTTAATTTTATACAGAAATCTGTGTCCATGCAGCACATGAAATTCAAAATTCAGATGATGTTGACAATGATGTAGAATCAACATTGGCCCATGATACGGCCTTGTTGCACGCCCAGAAAGTCAAGCTGCAGCCAAACGTCTTTGAACAGTCTGACACTTATCGTGTTTAACCGTGGAATACCAGCAACAGTAGCTGGCAGTATTCTCAGTACAATTTCTCAAATGACACCGCCATCGAGTTTAGTCTGCCTTGTCGTGTCGTTGTCACTTTTGGCCTTCCAGACCTGGGGCGATCAGCAGTGGAATCAGTTGTTCGGAATCTGTTCCACAGCCTGGAAATGGTTTTAGTGGCAACTCCAAACCATCTGGCATTCCGGTGGCCCTCCCCCTGCTAGCATTGTCTAAACGGGTCATGATAGTGTGAAGACGAAACGCACAATCAGAATGCTTTCTTTACTTTCAATACCAACTCATGTCAGCCACACATAATCACATGTGCACATGCACGTTCATGGCGCCCATTAAGAAGATACGAGTTTGCTTAGCTATGATAAAGTACTGATAATAAAGTGTGATGGTAACTTTATTTCACCCGTGTTTTTAATGTTACACAAACAGTACAACCGTTTGTATATTTTTTTTTATAGTGCACCATTTCTTTTGCCCATAATTATAAAAACAGCGTACAGTAGTTGCACATTGTAGTTGCTTTAGTACTGCGTAATTTCTGTGATTATATGATTATAGCCGATGTTGATGGGTTAAGGAAGTGAAGTGTTCCCTATAGAAGTTCATGAAGCATCAGTAATAACAATTAGAGTATGAAATGTAATCCTATAGCCACATAAACACATAATTAAGATGTTATAAAATCTTTTTTATCACCTTTATCACCAGTCATTTTCACTTTATTACGTTAATGAATATGACAAAAACAAAAAGTGACACCGGAGAGCTAAACAAATTAGTTTTATTTGCCTGAATAAGGAGTGGTTAATGCAGCCTGTAAATAAAAACAGTTTTAATGGTGTAATATGTGTATATAAATTGGTTACAGGTGCATCTCAATACATTTGATTAGATGATCATACATATGTGTTTAAATGTTGTTCTTAAGTAATATTCAAATTTTCTGAGATACTGAATTTTGGGTTTTTATTAGCCGTAAGCCATAATCATCAAAATTAAAAGAAAAAACCCTGGCTGGCCAATTTAGTGTTGGAGGTTTCATGGCTAAATTTTACCAACCTGGTGGCCAATCTTCATTGTTTGCACATTCCACCAGTAAGAGCAGAGTGTGAAGGTTTAATTAGCAGACTAATAGCTAGAACAGTTTTTCTTAAAATGTTGCAGTGTACACAACATTATGGGTGACATATCAGAGTTCAAAAGAGGACAAATTGTTGGTGTGCATCTCGCTGGTGCGTCTGTGACCAAGACAGCACGTCTCTGTGATGTATCAAGGGCTACGGTATCCAGGGTAATGTCAGCATACCACCAAGAAGGACGAACCACGTCCAACAGGAGTAACTGTGGACGCAAGAGGGCGCTGTCTGGAAGGGATGTCCGGGTGCTAACCCGAATTGTATCCAAAAAACATAAAACCACAGCTGCCCAAATTTGCACCTCACCTCTCCTGTTTCCAACAAAACTGTTCGTCTGGAGCTCCACGGGGTCAATGTACATGGCCGGGCTGCTATAGCCAAACCTTTGGTTACTCGGTGTGGAGAAGCCCCAAAGAAGTGTACCACACAGACTGTCGCATGCCCAGAGTAAGGCATGTGGGTGGATCAGTGATGGTTTGGGCTGCAATATCATGGCATTTCCTAGGTCCAATACTTGTGCTAGATGTGGCACGTCACTGCCAAGGACTACCGAACCATTCTGGAGGACAATGTGCACCCAATGGTTCAAACATTGTATCCTGAAGGCGGTGCCGTGTATCAGTATGATAATGCACCAATACACACAGCAAAACTGGTGACTGAGTGGTTTGATGAACATGAAAGTGAAGTTGAACATCTCCCATGGCCTGCACAGTCACCAGATCTAAATATTATTGAGCCACTTTGGGGTGTTTTAGAGGAGCGAGTCAGGAAACGTTTTCCTTCACCAGCATCACGTAGTGACCTGGACACTATTCTGCAAAAAGAATGTCTCAAAATCCCTCTGGACACTGCATTCCCAAGACGCATTGATGCTGAATTATATATATATATATATATATATATATATATACACTCACCCCTAAAGGATTATTAGGAACACCTGTTCAATTTCTCATTAATGCAATTATCTAATCAACCAATCACATGGCAGTTGCTTCAAATACTCAGACGGGCCGGTCTGAGTATTTCACAATCTGCTCAGTTACTGGGATTTTCACGCTCAACCATTTCTAGGGTTTACAAAGACTGGTGCGAAAAGGGAAAAACATCCAGTATGCGGCAGTTCTGTGGGCGAAAATGCCTTGTTGATGCTAGAGGTCAGAGGAGAATGGGCCGACTGATTCAAGCAGATAGAAGAGCAACTTTGAGTGAAATAACCACTTGTTACAACCGAGGTATGCAGCAAAGCATTTGTGAAGCCACAACACGCACAACCTTGAGGCGGATGGGCTACAACAGCAGAAGACCCCACCGGGTACCACAATAGGAAAAGGGGGCTACAATTTGCACAAGCTCACCAGAATTGGACAGTTGAAGACTGATGAGTCTGAGTCTCGATTTCTGTTGAGACATTCAAATGGTAGAGTCAGAATTTGGCGTAAACAGAATGAGAACATGGATCCATCATGCCTTGTTACCACTGTGCAGGCTGGTGGTGGTGTGGGGGATCTTTTCTTGGCACACTTTAGGTCCCTTAGTGCCAATTGGGCATCAATTAAATGCCACGGCCTACCTGAGCATTGTTTCTGACCATGTCCATCCCTTTATGACCACCATGCACTCATCCTCTGATGGCTACTTCCAGCAGGATAATGCACCATGTCACAAAACTCGAATCATTTCAAATTGGTTTCTTGAACATGACAATGAGTTCACTGTACTAAAGTGGCCCCCACAGTCACCAGATCTCAACCCTATAGACCATCTTTGGGATGTAGTGGAACGGGAGCTTCGTGCCCTGGATGTGCATCCCACAAATCTCCATCAACTGCAAGATGCTCTCCTATCAATACGGGCCAACGTTTCTAAAGAATGCTTTCAGCACCTTGTTGAATCAATGCCACGTAGAATTAAGGCAGTTCTGAAGGCGAAAGGGGGTCAAACACCGTATTAGTGTGGTGGTCCTAATAATCCTTTAGGTGTGTGGGTATATGGAGAGAGAGAGAGAGAGAGAGAGAGAGAGAGAGAGAGGAACTGTTGGAAATAGTGTGGAGTTTTTCAGAAGTTGGACTCGACCTCTTAGTTCCAGTGAGTAAGGAACTCTTAATGCTTCAGCATACCAAGACAATTTGGACAATTTCAGTGGAGACTGTGAGACAGGCCTTCTCGTCCAACATCAGTGTCTGACCTCACTAATGCGCTTCTGGAAGAATGAGGGAAAAAATCCCATAAACACAATCCTAACGCTTGTGGAAAGTTTTTTCAGAGGAGTTGAAGATGCAGTGGGAGTGGGACCAGCATCATATTTTGGATTTGGATGTTACTCAAGTTTATATGCATGTGAAGGCAGGTGAGCCAATACTTTTGGCAATATATTGTCTGTATAATGTCTGTATATATATATATATGGACACACATAAATACATGGGGAAAAAGGCGTAAATGAGATCACAGCAGTCGTCCTGCCATATGAATCGTCTATGCCTTTGCAGAACTATTAAAAACGGTTTCTCTAGGTGATAATAGCTCTGAAAGTAATCCCGGTTAGTTTCATTGCTTTGTATCCCCTGTGTATTGAGGGGAAGTGGATAGTTTCTAAATCCTGCAGTGTTACAGCCTGGAAAATCTTCCACACTACTTATCTCCCTGAGTGTGATGAGGCCAGTGCTATGCTTATCGTGATGCTCGCGTTAATTTCCAACACTTTTCATTTTGAACGGTTCCTATTTAAATGTTTATTCTAAAATAATAAAAAATAATAATAATAGAAATGATGATGATAAAATGAAAAAGCTTCAAGTGCTTTGTATATATGTTCAGTGATTTATTCAGGGACGAGAGCTGTATTATTGTACATGTTATCTGGAATAAACACTTGAGCCAATGGACTGTTCAGAAGATTGCAGGCTTGTTTTACTGATGAGTGGTAAGGAAGAGGGTCTGCAATATTGGATGTTTGCTGAATATTAAAATACAGATGGGTGACAAATTAAGGAAAGACGTGTGGAAAGAAGCAGCGGCTCTGTTACGCCTCATTTTTTTTTGTTGGCAAGATTCAAGTTCACTTTTCTCCTATGATAAAAAATGACTGTCTTGATGCACGTGGCACAGATTCTCACTGAATGGTTTAATGATAAATTATACAAGCTGACATTCATAGTAAGCAAATCTCAGTTTATTATTTTTCTTCTTAAACTATGGATGGTTGCTTCAACATTCTTAGCACTTTCGCTGAATTAAAAAAAAAAGATGCAGAAAGTTTTGAGTGAAAGTTTTGCAGTTTTTCTCAAGGACTTGCAGTCAATATATAGACAACACAAAACAGACTTATATATTGTTTTATTTGTTTTCTTTAATGCCAGCTTGGTTTTGTGGTGAAAGGATGGACCTGTCGATAATAATATAATGTTTTTCTTACCTTCAGTATTTCAGCTAAGCATTAACCCTTTAATGTTATCACTTGGAAAATTTACTTTTTTTTTGCTTTGCAATCTTTATTTCCTTCAGGCAGTAATAACAATCAATATATATTTTAACAGACCCTGGTAACTGCCTTCTCCAAATGGTTGAGATGTTGCTTTATGGTAGAAGTGTCAATATATTTACAAAGAGCAAAACAAAACAAAAAAAACATACAATATAAAATAACATGAAACAAACAGAAAGAGTCACATACAATGTTAAATAATTCAGTGTGTTAGATCCACTTTATTGCTATAAATCGAATGGAACTGCATACTACTTAAAGACACAGAAACGTTTAGATTAGCCACTTTTTTTTTTAGCATAACATACCTCAACCAAATGGTTGAGATGACTCAGATTGATATATTTTTCAATATTAAACAGTGACTCAAAATGTGCTCAACCAAAAGGTTGAGGAGAATGTTAAAGGGTTAATAAAGGATTTTGATTGAAGCCATATAAATTTAATTTTTAAAACCTTTACTACTACTACTACTACTACTACTACTACTACTACTAATAATAATAATAATGTTAATTTAAAGGTACAAACAAAAAGATAATTAATGCTAACGATATCCATCATTCCAGAGAGTCAACCACTTTGGTTGTGATTTTTTTCTTTTTCTTCTTTCTTTCTTTCTTTCTTTTTTTTACTTTCTGTATTTTTTTCCCATCTTTTCCTTAGAATAATGCTTTATGTTTGCACAACTTTGTATTGCATTTTGCATCTGGATTCTGCATCTGGATTTAAACAGAAGCAAAAGTGATATGTCAAATACTGTTTCATGTTACATACTGTACTACTAAGTACAGTAAGATCGACTTCTACTAATCTGTTACTAGATCTACTTCTTCTAAGTTCTAAGAAGAACTTAAATGGAAACTTAAAGAAAAAAAAATGGTCATGTAAAATAACAAGTCAAATGAGTTCATGAACCAGGGAAAGCACTTTTGTGCTAATTGCCCGTTAAAATGAAATGCAGTGACATCAACTTTCTATTAAAATCTCAATCCTAAATATTCTTGAGTGACAGAGGCAAAAAAAAAAAAAAAAATCATCCTGCTTATTTTGATCTAATAGAAGACATTCCGAAAAGACGTGGGACGTTCTCTCCCTCAATAATGTGCTTGTTGCTTCCATTCTGTGATAATTAAACTATGTGAAATGCTTTAGGAAGCAATGACAGCACTTCATGCACCAGTTATCAGCTCTCTTAATGGTAAGCTGTTTAGGTTTCTCCTCCAGTATGACTTGGAAAATAAGGCGTCTTTGTTGTCAACTTCAAAGCAACGCAGCATGTGGTAACATGGAGGGGAAAAAAAACAACAAAAAAAAAAAAACAACCTCTATCAGATACCAAATTGGGATGTTTTAAAACGCACATACAGGAGTCTGATGATATTGGACTCCCGCTGGCTTTTTAAGGCGAATCGCTGCGTTAAAAGCTGTCATGTGGCCCACATTCGTGCGGCGTGTGACACGCGCGACAAAGACCTGGAGACGGAGACAGACGGAACGAAACAGACTGAAAAATAGATGCACTTTGTTCCCTGACAGCCGATCTTAAATATTTAATGCATAAATACGGTTATAAAACAAGGCCACGAAAGGAACATGCGAAACATCGATCTTACATTTCGCAAAACGGAGAAAATAAAACGGATGAGTGGCAAGATGGCCTCTCTCGGTGACATTTTGCTAGCACCAATCAAACGTCGGTGCACACACCCGGGTTCAATGTCATCTGTTTGGCTTTTGATGCTGATAATGGAGACTACAATTTCGATGTAAATGGCTCTGCAGCAGCAGGCTCACTATTACCCACAGCAAATATTATAGCATCAATACCAATTTGCCAAGAGGCCCAACTGATTCTGGCAGGAGTTAGTTTAAAGACATTCACTCTGACTGTGCGGCGAAATTTACTCTAAGCTGTCAATGCATCAAGTAGTCGTGACCCTGGGAGAATAGAGCTCCATTTTCTCTCTCTCTCTCTCTCTCTCTCTCTCTCTCTCTCTCTCTCTCTCTCATTTGCATACAAGTAGTGTATTTCCAGGCGTGGACATTGGTTAAGCTTCTGCACCAGTGAGTTGTTGTGTGTGAAAGATGCAGTTCATTGTAATGCAGACATGTACTATACTATACATACATTAAAACGTAATATTCTCTTAGGTGATTTAAATTCCCCATAACAGCTATTAGTATTACGCAGCTTTTTTTTTTTTTTTTTACACCTTTAAGCGATAATTAAGCGTTGTTTTTGCATACAGTACATGAGCGAAATACGAGGAGCGTTCAAGTCAAACCAGGACTTGCGATGAAATTTCTTGTGAAAAAAGGCAATACTTTTTTTTTATTTTTATCGACATTTACAGCAGATTTCATGCACAGTAGTGAAGCATTTGAACAGCGCAAGTGTTTATGCAAAGACTGAACGTCCGATCCCGATCGAGGAGGCTCAGAGCCCAGTGCAGTCGTTCCTATGAATGTTCATTGATGGATGACTTGATCTATACTGTATGTTGGAACTGTACACACAATCATTCACCAACAAGCCATTTGGGCCATTAAGGGAGTTCCTGGGAGACCTGAAGCAGCCAGTCTGATCACGGTATCCATTAGCACTAGTAAAATAAATGCGTTAATGTAGCAGGGGATTTATATAGTGAATAGTTAGACAGTTTCAATCAAAAGTCCCGCTTTGACTCGAACACCCTTTAGATGATCTGTCAGTTCCAGTCTAAATCGTCCTGTGTTTTAAAATTTTGTTTTTGTTTATTTTGACATTTTTATAGAGGGTAAATCAGCTAATTTTGGACTTATTCATGCATAAACAAACGAACAATATATATATATATATTCAGTCATAACATGTTAATCATCTTCCATTTATCCATTCATTCATCGAAATTCAGGGTAAATTCACCCTGGACGAAACACCAGTCTATTGCAAGGCATCATTCACACATAGTGGCAATTTACAAGAGCCAGTCCTCCTCCTTGCATGTTGCACCTCTTGCAACATTCCACACCTGAGCTCAGGATTGAATACAGGCCCAGAGTTTGACGTTCTTCGAAGTTGTCAAGGGTGTCCACGCAATATGCTTTATTAAATATTATCTTTGCACGTCTTTGCACATAAACATTATCTTCGCACCTCCATCCAAAACTAGTTTAGAATATCCTCCGAACATCTGGGAACCGTACCGATAATAAAATCAGCGCCAAAGTTATATAGTGTGTAAGAGGCATAATGTAGTGAGGAAGGTATAACAGCCTGACATTAAAGTACCTTCTGTCTATGGATCTCTGTTCCTCCCCCCCAGCTTTTGGCCGCAGCACAAACAGAATCATTAAACTATTTATCTCGACGCTGGTTTGATGCCGACTTCAAACCTGCACCTTTGTTACACGAATATGTTCACGAATCCATCAGTGGATGCTGAAAAGCAGCCTGCGCTTAGAATCACAGCCAAGTAGTGATTCATTAATTAATATAAAGTGTAAGTAGATTTCGGCTAAGTGTATGCAGTAGCACCGTGGCCTTGCACCTCCTGGGTCCGGGTTCGATTCCCGGCTCGGGCCTGTGTGCGTGTAATTTGCATGTTCTCCCTGTGCTTGTTGGGTTTCCTCCCACAGTTCAGAGACATGCAGATTAGGCTAATTGGCGTTCCCAGATTGTCTGTAGTGTGTGAATGATCATGTGAGTGTGTGTATATACTGGATCTATGTGCCCTGCAATGGATTGACACCCTGTCCAGGGTTTTGTGGGTCCCCTGGGAAAGGCTCCAGGCCCCTACAACAACGATAAGTGAGGGAGTGATGATTACCCAGTTTTAGTTCATATATATATATATATTAGTTCATATATCATATATATATATATTATATATTGTGGATATGATTTAAACCAATTGAAATGAATTTAATTCACATTCACTTGGGTGGAATTGTCCAATATGTTTTAAAAATCCAGTTACATCTACTGTAGAACAGAGAATGGAGGCAGTTCTTTGAGGAAATATAGTGGTTTACACACTTACTGACTCCAACCCTGTTGACCCGGGGCAAGTTGGAACAAACGAAGCTTAACTCACTCTATAAAACATTCTAGTTGTTTCTATATAATGAATAGAAGA
The DNA here is from genome assembly GCA_011419295.1 of Clarias macrocephalus. Taxonomy (NCBI): domain Eukaryota; kingdom Metazoa; phylum Chordata; class Actinopteri; order Siluriformes; family Clariidae; genus Clarias; species Clarias macrocephalus. Next base: position 43,019 of record JAAGKR010003621.1, read on the forward strand.
AAGAAAATCTATGCTGGTATTATATTGAAATGATTGTTTGGGATTAATACACTAATAATTAATAATGTTCTGCAGTACGTAATGTATTCGCAGGCTTCTGTTCTGTAACAATGCAGTCGCCGATGCAGAAACGGCACATATTCCACGATTGCCATTTATTACATATTATCGATCCGCTGTGATATGAGCGATCATAAGGGTAATATCCACCGACAGTACTTCAATGGGAACCGTCCATCCGTGCTGATTACGCGGCCGCAGTGCGATAATGAATGTAAAGTACAGTAGATGACACGCTACACACAGGTAAAGGGTTCTTCACACTGTATTGGATTCTTTAATATCTTTAAAACGATATGATTAAAATACTTTAAGAATCATTGCTTTTGCAGTACTGCGTGAATCTGTCTGATGTCTCAGGCTTGGAAGATCTAAAGCATGTAAAGTTGTAAGCAGTGTTCATAACGTATCCAGTGTATATCATGAACATGAGGTATATTCATTATACACTGCCTCAGCGCCCACCTCTCCCTTTCAGAAGGTTCGAATTATTAGGCTGCATCAAGCAAACAAAACAACTAATGAGACTCGAAATTACTGGAACTGAGTTAAGAATAAAACAGCACATTATCAAAACCTGGAAGGATAGTGTTGAAGAAGAAACATTGTTCCTTAGAAATTCTACTAGTCCAATAATTAGTGACTAGACGTTTTTGTTGTTATGTTTAAAGTTTAAAGGTTCTGAAAGAACGATATGTAGCTTTTTTCTTAAATTCTTTGATATATATAAAGAAAGGTTTTGTCTGTACATACAGTACAGCCCAAAAGTTTGGACACACCTTTTTGTCTTATGGCAAGAAAAAAGCTGTAAAGAAAAACGAGCGGCATCATTACTTTAAGAAATGAAGGTCAGTCAGTCTGAAAAATTGGGAAAACCTTGAAAGTGTCCCCCAGTGCAGTCACAAAAACCATCAAGCGCTACAAAGAAACTGGCTCACATGCGGACCGGCCCAGGAAAGGAAGACCGAGAGTCGCCTCTGCTGCGGAGGATAAGTTCATCCGAGTCACCAGCCTCAGAAATCGCAGGTTAACAGCAGCTCAGATCAGAGAGCAGGTCAATGGCACACAGAGTTCTAGCAGCAGACACGTCTCTAGAACAACTGTTAAGAGGAGACTGTGTGAATCAGGCCTTCATGGTAGAAGATCTGCTAGGAAACCACTGCTAAGGACAGGCAACAAGCAGAAGAGACTCGTTTGGGCTAAAGAACACGATAAAGAAAACTCGCTGAATGAGAAGGGGTGTCCAAACTTTTGGTCTGTACTGTATATGTTTCATAAATTGGAGGACCCGAAACCAGTCTCAGAAGAGAAATCTGTACATTTGTCTGTATGTCTGTCCAGACGCATTTGGTCACAGCATCATGCAAAACTGGCTGAACAGAATGTAATGAAGTTAAACCTGTGCTATAAATGAAATAGTTGAGTAGAAATGTTATGAGCAGTAGAATCGCAAGTTTTACCAGCGTATTGCGCATGCGTCAAACTGTGGGCGCGTCCTAAATCGCGCGCTGGACAGAACTTAATGAAACTTTTGCAGTACTTCGATATCTGCCTGAAATTTAACCTGCACCATGAGCAGTGTTGTGTGTAACGCGTTAGAGGACTCGGATTACTTTTTTGATGTAACGATTAATCTAACGCGTTAGTTCCGCCATTCAAGTACTCAGTTACTTGGTTACTTTTTCAAAAATGTAATCCGTTATTCAGACAATTTATGTAATCCGCGAGCCAGACAGCAGTCATTCCCAATCCATTAGCGTGTGTGTGTGTGTCTGTGTGTGTGTGTGTGTGAGAGTGAGAAAGTCGTTCTATAAGCCCTGCCCCCCTCTGTTATTCCTCCTGTTATACCCCTATCTCACCTATGCAGTTTGACTATGCGAGGACGCGTGGAAAGATGGAAACCTACTCAGAGCACCAAACTCACGGTGAATCATGATGAACCGTACTTGCGGGCACCGTGTGAAACCGCATAGGTGAGATAGGGGTGTAAGTAGTTTAGATTATGGAACTGCGCTGAGCGATGATGGTAGAATAAATATAAAGGTCTTGACTAAAAACAACATGCATGGGGAAGCACAAAGGAGTTTTCATTTTCTGCAGTGGAAAAGTACTCGAACTAGTTACTTTTATCAGAAAGTAACGCAATAATGTAACGGATTAGATACTAATAAGATACTAATACGTTACTTGCTCAATGTGAACAAACACCTGCACCAATAGATATTGATTAGAAAAGCTACTATTTCGATTTGTCATCTTCAAAAACGGAAAGAAATTGGCTAGAATAAGGATCTCAAGGACTTGGACAACGGCTAGATTGTGATACCTGGACAACTGGGTCAGAACATCTCCATACAGCAGGTCTTGTGGAGGGTTTCTGGTATGCAGTGGTTAGTACGTGCCGGAGTGGTCTGCGTGAGAACAACAGGTAAACTGGTAACAGAGTCATGGGTGTCCAAGTCTCCATAATGGTGGCTTTGATAGAAAGGTAGGTGTTGGAGCGCACGGTGCATTGCAGCCTGCTGTGTACGGGGCTGCCTAGCAACAGACCAGTGAGTGCGCGCATGCTGACCCCTGTCCACTGGCGAACGTGCCTACAGCGAGCACGTGAGCATCAGAACTGGAACATGGAACAATGGAAGAATGTGGGCTGGCCTGAAGAATCCCATTTTCTTTTAGAGTGGGTTTAGAAACGAATTTTACCTTCCAACATGACAATCACCCAAAGCACACAGCAAAACCGAACACACAGTGGCTGAAGGAGAAAATGGTGAACGTCCTTGAATGTCCTAGTCAGAGAACAGATTAAAAAACCATTGAAAATCTGTGGAATGACTTGAAGACTGCAGTCCATAAATGGTCACCATCAAATTGACCTCAACTTGAGTGCTTCACATTAGGTGGATGGCAAGCTGTGTGTGTATGTTACTTACCTGTGGAAAAGATGGCACCAGGATGCATAATGGAAGGAAGGCAAACCGGTAAAGGTAGGGTGTTCCTATGGGCAGTGTTCTGCTGGGAAACCTTGAGTCCTGTCAATCATTTGGATGTTTCTCTGACATGTACCACCTACAGTACTGTACCTCAAAATGATTGCAAACCCTTCTTTACCCAGTGGCTTCTTTAAAAAAGTGAAGAAAAAAAAAAAAAAAGGTTTTCAGTCTCCCAGATCTTAATTCTATCAAGCATCTGTGCCGGAAAAAAAAAAAAGTCTGATCCATGGAGGCCACACCAAACAACTTCCAGCATTTAAAGAATCTGCTACTAATGTCGAGGTGCCAGATACGGTACCTGTACCACAGCACACCTTCGGAGGTCTTGTGCCTCGACGGATCCGAGATGAACTGATTTGACATTAGAATTGGTCCAAAAGGGATTGAAATGTCTGAAATATAAGTGTTTTTTTTTCTGTATCACTCGCTTGCTGTTTGTATAAAAAGTCTAATACTTTGTGATATTTTTGGCATACAGATCAGAAACGAGAAAGACCAGACTTATGGGGGGGGGGCAGCGGCATCCCTGCTGACACCACTGGTATTGTGTTCTACTTGTTTATGACTGAAATGGTGTGAATGATTTTTTTTTCTTTGCAGACATTTTGTTATGTCATACATACTTTATTTGTATATTTTTCTGTCAAGATGGGCAGCGAAAAAAGTTTTCACTGCACCCCCTTGAGTGCATCACAAGTGGAGCCTGCTCTCAGACGCCTCCTGAGTGGTGCTCTCTCTCTCTCTCTCTCTCTCTCTCTCTCTCTCTCTCTCTCTCTCTCTCTCTCTCTCTCTCTCTCTCTCTCTCGCTCTCTCTCTCGTCTTTGCTTGAGCATAAGAGACCGGACACATTTCTTCTTTAAAGGACATTGTGGGAGATATAACACAGACCACATGGAACACATTTAGAAAGATGTCTCATGGCATTTTCCCTGAATTCCCATAGGGTTAAAAGCCCTAAGCGACATCTCTCACAGCGCTATTTTATTCATATGTTTTATGTCAGTTTGCTCAAGAAAAAGGTTAATTATCAAATATGACTTCACCAGGAGGCTCCTTAGAGGTCACTTAGAGACTTCATGAGGTAAAGTCATGGATCCATCTAGGAACCTCTGTAGTCCACCTAGTGACCGTGGAGACCAATGGTGATTTACCATTGTATTTATTTTCAGTTTACGACCATGGAACATCCGGTCAACAGTCACGTACTATGGGCAATTTGGGAATGACAATTAGCCAAAATGCTACATTCGTAGCTTGCATGTCTATTTGGACTGTGGGAAGAAACCAACCAAGCAAGGGAAGAACTTGCATGGGGAGAGAACTGCATGCGCACAGATCCCGAGGTGGGAATCAAACCTGGACCCTGGAGGTGTGAGACGACGGTGCTAACCACTACGCCACTGTACTGGTAAAGTCAAGGATAAAGCTGGATAAGCAACTTTCAAGAACATTTAAAGGGTTTGTGATATCTGCACCATTGAGGATTGCAACGGGTTAAAACGTCTTTGTTCATACCCTTTTAAAATCACATCTTCGAACTGGAGCAAGCAGGTCCAGGGTATATAATCACGCAGCTAACATTTTAACACCTTATACAGGACGGTATAGTATGGTGTAAAATATGGTGTTCCTACTTCAAGCCTTAACCGGATGAGTTTACAATTACATGGCAACTGTTGTTATCTTTCAAATACATTTCTCTGCTGACATTTCAGATCACTTTTTTTTTTTTGCACCTTTTACATCTTGCACTTTTTTTGCTACCTTTTTTTTTTTTTTTAATTGATGCACCCTACTGATTTATAGCTTCCTGGAACAGACAGAGAAATGGTTGTCCTCAGGTTTGATATATAGTTCTGATTTGAATTATGCATGCATTTTGCATAACAGGCATTTTGCTGTCACTGTCTGAACTTGATGCTTTTTTTTTTTTTTTTTTTTTGATCGGCGTGCTTATGAAGCTCCCTGTTGTGAAACAAGCAGCAGGGATCTAATTTTGGTATATGTCATTTACACTTATGCAATAACGTTACATGTAGTAGTTATGTGGGTACATTAGTGCAAATTATTATAAAAACCAATATTATGATTCTTTTAAAAAATGTTTTTAAAATTTCAGTACCTAATGGTTTATTTTCCTTTTGGGTGGGGGGTGGGTTGTGTGAGTCAGTGGTTTGGATGTAGGGACGAGATGGCGATGTCGGGGAGGGTGTATGCGAGACCTGGTATGAGCTGGCACAAAAATACCTGCTCCGGTAATTACTAAGTAATAATAGCTTGCTTTGCCCCCGAAATACTAGACCTTTTAGTGGAATTAAGCTTTCTCTAAATGGCATTTCAGACTGCATCTGCAGTCACATCACGTAAAAACCAACAACTTGCGCATGTCCTCGGTTTGACATTACATTTTAATATTAGACATCAATCTTCTCTGACGGACAAGGTTACCAAAAGTACACACTCCCTCACAAGGTTGCAACTGCAATACATTAAAACAGGAAATTGCATCCTAGCAGAAAGCAAATAGACATTAGTGACGCCGCCTGGATTTTAACGTGCGTCTGGTTTACAGTAGTCTAGCGAACTGAACTGAACTTCTTGCTGTGGGAGTCTGTATTTAAATCAGCTTAATTGAAATGACGTCCTGAATAGACGTGTTCGTCCGCGCGGCGCGTCTGACCTGCTCGGTTCGACTCGTTCTTTGTCCTTTATCGCTATTTTGACACGCGGCGACGACCCACGCCTTACAAATACGGATGGCTGAAATGGTATACCGCGATGTCACTGTAAGATATCTTCCTTTAATTAATTGTGCATAATGGAAGAGTTAATTGGTCAGGAGCTCTCTGGGATTATTTGAGCGTAATACAAAAGGTCGTAAGCGTGCGATTCTATCTGACTCTCCTTTTCTCCTTTCCTTTGTGCTTTGACGTTCCGAGTGCTAAAACACTTCTGCAGGCGGTTTCTGTGAAGTGCTTCTTTGAAAAGTCTTTCCTTGGCTCCCCTCGACCACCTCTCTCTCTCTCTCTCTCTCTCTCTCTCTCTCTCTCTCTCTCTTTTTTTTTCTATGTATGTATGTATGTTCTTGCCCGTTTCCCTCCCAAATGTATAACTCTCAGATGAAAAAGCCTGTGTCAAAGAGAGTGTTGCTCTACCACTGTAATTTGGCTGGCTTTTCTGAAGGCCAGCTTAACGAGAGCTCAGGGGAACCGGGCTGCTGGGAAGTGGCTGTCACCAGCTCTTTCTGTCTTACACTCGGTGATACACTTGGAAAGAGTGAGCAAGAAAACAGCGGAGACAGAGAGAGAGAGAGAGAGAGAGAGAGAGAGAGAGAGCAACACTTTTAGGGAACACTTTAAAGGAGTCGGACACAAGGACAAGTCCAGTATAATTTTGATATATCTGCTATGTTAAAACAGACCTGTTGCGGTTGTCAAAACTCAAAGCTTCACACGGCTTGTGGTTAGTCTTATAATTAGAGGGGAGAAAGAGAAAGGTACAGTTCCTTTGTTCCTTACAACTTTTTTTTTTTTTTTTTTTTATACACGCTGTACATGTAGACCCTGGTTAAATCTCCGAGATGCAATCGACCAAAACACAGTACTGGTGCTGATTTTTTATTTCTTTTATTTTTTATGTTCTACCCATAATTCAGAAAATGTGAGTTATGTTGCTTCCTTAAGAAATTCAAGTTGCCAACTTCAGCCATTTTGGAGAGATGATTTTATATGATTTTATAATGTCTCGCTTCAAACAATAATCATTTAAAATGCAAATTATTTTTTTTTCTTCATGGGAACGTTTTGATACTTTAATTGGTTTAAGCGTCTACAAGCATATGAACTGGAAAAGTTGTTGCCCAAGGGCTTCCGAGTGGCGCAGTGGTAAAGCGCTCGCCCTATCATCGCGAGTTCGATTCCCGGGTGATGCTGTAACCTCTCGCAGCCGGAGGTCTAGAGAGAGCTGATTGGCCGAGCTCTCTCAGAGGGGAGGGATGAGAGGTACTTAGTAATCCCACACTAATCACGGCCCTACAGCCAATCAGGGGCGTCTGTGAGGGTAGCGCTGTCCTCCGAGTGTGTTACTCCGCCCCCAACGGTGTGTGAGCGAACAGTTTGAAAAGATGCGGTCGGCTGGCGTCACGTGGTTCGGAGGAAACACGCGATAGTCTTCGGCCCTCCCGACTGAGTGGTAGTAGTAAACTTAATGTGGGCGCCCCCTAATGATAGGGAGGAATTGGACACGATTAATTAATTAGGGAGAAAATCGGGGAAAAGCCAAAAAAATAAAAAGTTGTTGCTTAAATTTAAGCAAGCCGTGCAAAATTAAGGATTTTACCCCCAAATTACTAACAATAGTGATTTTCTTTAAATGCTCCAAATTAGACAGGCACCTTATGTCATGTGGCCATAAACATGAAAAACTATAGTTTATTCCGTTAAAATAGCTTTTTGAAATCCGGCCAATGATTATATATCATTAAAATTCCAGACCTACTGTACAGTACCTCAGTGCTTTGGATGTTAGATGGTTTTTGAAAAGCTTAAAAAAGCAAAAAATATCTGTAGTGTCCGTAACCATGTTAAATTCATGTTGCGGTATTTTAATCAGTTTTGCATTTTACAGTAAGCCACTTTTTCAGGTGTAAGTCTTTTCATGTGAAACCTAAATCGGCCAAGTTTCATATAAATGACCGTTAGATCACTGAAAGATTTTAATTTGAAAAAGTGACGGAGACTACTGTGCATGATATTGTACAGTGTTTAGCAAATGTGTTTCTTTTTATCTGATAAAAATATAAATGTGTATGCATATTTAAAAAAAAAAATGAAGCATGGCTTGGAAGATAAGAAGCATTAATGAAGTATTATGTAAAATGATGTTATACAGTATGATCCTTATCTGAAAATAGAATTTTTCACCTAGGCGCGACACTTTTTAGCACCGGTACCACGTTTTGCCCGATGACGTGGGTCAAACTACTTCACAGCTATTTTTGTTTTGTAACAGCGAGCGATTTTTCTTCAAATCAACATCTATTGTTAATGCCCTCTATACATTTTGACCTTCACCACCATTATATCAGCTCCATTAAGAATTCACTACAATATAAGGAATTATAGTTATTTTCTCGCTAGTCGCCCGGTGAGTAAGGAGAGAGATAAGAGCTGAAGTTGGGGTGAGAGGCGATGAAGATGAAGGAGAAAGCACGGAAGATGTGTTATCCGGTACCGCCGCAATCATTCGCTTTAATAATTCACACTGGCTTTGTATGTGGATAGGATGTGTGTTAAAAGCACTTCAAAAGGCTTCTATGACTGTACAGGCCAAGGGTTGAGTGTGTGTGTGTGTGTGTGTTTTTTTTTTTTTTTTTGGTGCATCTGTGTGTGTCTATGTGTGTGTGAGCATGCATTTTTATTAATAAAGCGTGCTGAATGAACAGCTCTGACCCGCTAGTTTGATCTAATCACCCGAATCCTTTAACTGTATCTTAACCTTTGAAGCAAAAGCGACTGAGACTCGACCCGCATCCAGAGCGTCTCCGAAGGTCTGTATGAATAGGTGCGCAGCTGTTAATTGGAGCTCTATTCAGAAAGTACGAGCGCAGCCAGAGATCAAGAGCATCTTTATCCTCCCACTAATTCCCGCAATCAAACCTAAAGGAGTCGCGGGGAGTGAATTAGCGAGGGGAAGAGGAGGCGGAAGAGGTAGAGAGGAGGCAGGAATTAGCAACTCTTCAGAGAGTTGCAAGGCCAAGAAATTGAACTCGGGTCCCATTTTGTCGCTTTAGGTGTTCGGATGATTGCATCTGCTTCACTCTTTTTTTTTTTCCCCTCCTGTCGGCTTCTTTTCGCACTGTCGCCTTGCACCTCCAGGGTCTGGGTTCAATTCTCGTTTAGGGTCAGTGTGCATGTTCTCTTCGCGCTTGGTGGGTTTCTTTCAGCTACTCCGGTTTCCTCCAACAGTCCAAAGACATGCAGATTAGGTTAATTGGCGTTCCCAAATGGCCTGTAGTGTGTGAATGAACATGTGCTCTGCGATGGATTGGCACCCCGTCCAGGGTGTTCCTCGCCTCGTGCCCCAAGTCTCCTGCGATAGGCTCCAGGCCCCTCGCCGTGACCCAGGATAAAGCGGTAAAGACGACGAGTGAGTGTGTATACTGTACATGATGGATATTGTGCATCATCTCAGCAGGTCAGAGTGTTCAACACCCTCGATTCATTTATTTTGTACATACAACATGCAGGTCATTTATTCTGCCATGTTTATTTTACATCTCATCTAAATACGTACTGTAGAACTCAGGCTAATGAACGATTCTCCGCCGTCTCTCTCTGACCCAAATTTTTTAAACACGGTGCCTGGAAACCATTTGGATCCCGGAAGTAATGCTGGTTTAAGATTCAGATCCGGTCCGTCTCTATCAGCAGCGAAAGCCATCAGATACACTCCCACCTCCCAATTCCGCCGATAACCGTCACACTCAGATGCCGAGCCAGAGTAAATGTCAAACGCTATCTGCTGTTTGTTCTGTAGCTCCAGGTTCTCTCCTGCTCAATCAACCCGAAGCCAAAGCTTCACAAAAAGCCAAATCTGTGCCAATAAAATCCCCTGAAAATAAGGGGTCCCCTACCAACCTGGCAACACCTTTGAAAGCTTTGGGAATTGGCTGGCTGGTCGGCCGGCTGGCCAGCTGTGTGAAGAGATGTTGAAAGGCGATTTATTTTCATGACCAAGAGGAACCCATTGGTATGTGGATTCCAGCTGGCTGAGCTGTGTGAGCTTTGGCTCCGAGGGCTTGTGTGTGAGCATGCTGGACCTGGGTGTGTGTGTGTGTGTGTGTGTGTGTGTGTGTGTGTGTGTGTGTGTGTGTGTGTGTGTGTGTGTGTGTGTGTGTGTGTGTGAGAGAGAGAGTCACATTTATGGAGGTAAAAAAAAAAAAAAAAACACAATAGCGCTGGTTACGGTGATGGAGCTTGTAGTGTATATTACAGTTGGTCAAGGTGGTTGTACTGTAGGTGTCTCATTCTCTCATGTTAAATTGTCACAAGCACAGAGAGCAAAGCGTACAAAGTATGGACATCTGCTCCAAGGACATGGGCTGACTTCAGCCCTCATGAATATTCCACTCTGAAGCTAAAGCTGTAATTGCTTTGTGTGTGTGTGTGTGTGTGTGTGTGTGTGTGTGTGTGTGTGTGTGTGTGTTAGAGAGAGAACAGGAGAGAGAGACAAAACAGATGAAAGTAAACCTAATTTATGTGCATTCTCTCTTCCAGACCTAAATGTTAATGTTCAGTATGGGGAAACACAAACGTAAAAGAAAGGCAACATCTGCTGCTAGAGAAATGTTATTAATTTGTTCCTGTTGCATAATTGATAATATACTGTATTTTCATTACCATATTATCAGTGTGTTTGCTCCCTGGTGTTTACAGTATATTTCTCCTGAGTTCTTTTTAGCACACAGAAACTTGTAGCCTAAGAACCTGCAATAATAATAATAGTAATAATAATAATAATAATAATAATAATAATAATAGTAGTAATAATGCAGTGGTACAAATGCATCAATGGAATGCCAAACAAAGCCAGTTTGTGTATTTTTTAATTCTTTTTTTCCTTTTTTATTCTTCTTTTTTTTTGCTTTTTTTATTCTTTTTTTTGCTTTTTTTATTCTTTTTTTTGCTTTTTTTTAATTCTTTTTTTGTTGTTTTTTTTATTCTTTTTTTTTTTTTTGCTTTTTTTTTTTTTTTTTGCTTTTTATGCAAGATTTAGTTAAGACATACTGTAGCACCGCGGGTACCAAGAATGTTTTCAAGGACGGTAGCAAGAAGAAAACGGAGACCGTTTTCAGTTTGGTTTGTAAAACAGCCGGTGCCAAGAGGAATCCTAAATTAATGTTGAGCAAGGTTTAACGTATATTTATTTCATATTTTATTTCATTTCTAAATACGTTGATTGTGTTATATGCAAAAATTGACATTATTTCCTTTTCACAGTGCAAAATTCAACCTTAAGAACTCGAGAATAGATTCAAAATGTACAAAATGTATTTTCATTACCATATTATCAGTGTGTTTGCTCCCTGGTGTTTACAGTATATTTCTCCTGAGTTCTTTTTAGCACACAGAAACTTGTAGCCTAAGAACCTGCAATAATAATAATAGTAATAATAATAATACAACGGTACCGTTGTATTAATAATAGTAGTAATAATAATAATAAATATAGTTGCAAGCAACGATGACGGGCCCAAGCACCCGGTTGCACCGCACAACCTTCACACATCACACACTATACAGGGCTAATGTCAGTTTATGATGTGTGATATACAGTACACGAGTATGTTTGTGTGAGTGTGAGAGTGTTAACATTGTGATATAAGTGTGTTTGTGCATCGTGAGAGAGGTGTTTGTGTGTGTGTGTGTGTGTGTGTGTGTGCGTGTGTGTTTGTGTGTGTGAGACAGATGTGAGTGTTAAAATTTGTGATGTGTGATATGCTGTACATGAGTTTGTTTGTGTATGCGTGTGTGAGTGTGAGAGTATTAACATTGTGATATAAGTGTTGTGTGTGTGTGTGGGGGTGTGTGTGCGAGATGTGTTTGTGTGTTTGAGTGTCAACATTTGTGATACAATGTGTACAACAGGCTGCAGACGCTGGAAAATAAGCCTCACACTATCATGTTCCTCAATGTGATGTCACTGAAGGTATCACTGAATGTAGTGTCACTCAATATAATGCCACACAGAAAGTTATTAATAATTTTTCAGCGTACGTTTAAGACATTATCACGGCTGACCCGTTTAAGATATCAAAAATCCCTCCGCAATTTTGCGTCCTCAATGTCTTTAGATCACGTCGGCCCGGTTTGGTGACGATTGTATAATTTCCCTAGGAGGAGTTTATCAAAATCGATCGGGTGCGTTTTTGTGAAGGACTCAAAATAACCGGCCTCCTGTTGAGTTGAGCCCAGGACATGCAGTGCGAAAGTTGTTCGGCTAAATATGTACCGAGTTTCGTGTGCCTACGTGAAAGTTTGTATGAGCTACCCAGCTAAATCTCATGTGGGGGCCCCTGGGGGCCCCAGGCCACGAGACGCTCAGGCATCCTGATGGCAGCAGATTCCAACCTGTCTGCCAAGTTTTTGAGCATGTTAAGACCCCCGAAAAGTCCAAAAGGGTGGGAAAAAAAAAAAAAGAATCCTCTGAAAACAAGAGGGTCCTGCGCACCTTATAGAGCTTGGGCCCTAATAATAATAATTTAAACACATCTGACCTAACATTAAAACATCCTTATAGGACCAGCAATTTTGACCCGTCGAGGCATGGAATCCAGAAGACCTCCGAAGATGCCCTGTGTTATCTGGCACCAAGTCATTTGCATCCTGTCCCGTCCTGAACGTTGCGATGGACGGCTCACCCATTTTTCCCGCTTCCAATTCCCGTTCCAACTTTGAGATCTGCTCCTGCGCTTGCTGCCAAATGCTGCATATCCATGACAGGTGCCAGTGTAACAAGAGAATCAGTGTTATTCACTTCACCTCTCAATTTGTTAGGGCTAATCTTGGTAAATGAATGAATGAATGAATAAATAAATAAATAAATGTGTTGATCTTGGAGAATGACAATGAGGAAGCTGAAGCTCCGTGCTTCGTGTACTTTGTATAGTTAGAGACCAGACTACCTCCAGCTCATCTCCATGTTCTACATCTGGTGAGCATTAACCATGCAGAATTCACCTATTATTAGGGGCAAATTAGATTCCTGGGGCTTATGCATCTGTTCCTGGAAAAAATAAAATGTCACCACCTGCTGCATTTCTCATTCCATTTCATATACTGTACCTCCAATTTATTGTGTTATTGTTCCTTTAATTAGGTATTTTACCATTGTACATCGCATTTTCCTGGATATACTGTGTACTGTACACTGTACATCTTCCTACACAGAATTCAGTTCATGCCGTAATCCAGCAGGGCTTATCCAGGTAATCGAGTAGTCTCATTAACTGAAGCAGTGTGGCGGAAGAGAACTTGTCATGTATGAGGGTGCTATAGATCTATAAGAGCACGGTTAGTGATCATGGACTTGCCCTCCATAATTGGACCAATTGTGCTGAATTGTCCTGATGTAGAGTGGCTCAAAGCGTTTTGTCTACAGTACACCCTGTTAAATAATCTTCAAAGCCAGGTAGTAGTTTTTTTTTTTTTTTTTTTTTTTGCCCCATATGCTTATTGTTTTACTGGGAGGCACTGGTGGTGGAGCACCACGTTCAATTCTAAGCCAATGCCCAAACCCGAGCAGCGCCGGTCCTAATCTGGGATCAATTGGGAGGGCCGCGTCAGAAAGGGATCCAGCGTAAGACCTGTGCCAAGTAGTGTGCAGATCGGATGGTCCACTCCTCGACGAGAACTGCCGAAAAACTAACAACAACTCAATAACTCTTATTATTTACTGCATGAGTAATAATCAGATTCAGACCTGTGTGCTACTACTCAACTAAATTACAGCCCACCCCATAACCTCAGTGGATCACCAAGGAGTGATTTCACGGGTCATAATAATAAAAAAATATGATTAAGAATGTAAATTAGCAATGGTTTTATTTCATTAAAAGAAAAGTAAAAACATGGAATATGTAATTAACATCAACAACTACAATAATAATAATAATAATAATAATAATAATAATAATAATAATATTTAGCAGCAGCTTTAGTAAATGCTTAATTTCATTAATAACGAACACACTGCACACTATATAAACCAAAAACAATATAATGATCAAGAACCTTGGAAAATAAAAATAAAAAAAGAACAAAGAATAATCTGCACAAAACATTTTGTAATTCACAGTTTTAAAAATAAAGTCTAAATTGGAACATTGGCTGCAATCCATGTTTAGTCTACATGAGTGTAATACGAGATAATATAATATGCGTCATCCACAGCTTTTGGCACATTATTATATTTATTAATATTATTATCATCATCAGTAGTAGTAGTAGGAGTAGTATTATTGAATGGTACTATGGCTCAGTGGGTAGCGTTGCCACCTCACAGTGCCAGTGTGCCCAGTGTGTGTGGGTCAGGTGCCGTTAGGTGATTTGGCTCCACAAAGCCCTCAAGTGAGAATTATGTGTTCTGGCCAGCACTCCATGTTCCCAGTGCTCGATCCACTGTGACCCTGACCAGGATGACACTCGAACTGAATCTAAACTCTATTATCATGGAGCAAATGATTTGATGTCCAAAAAAACAGAAAAAGTGGGTACATATATTACAGAACAGGTGATTCATATTTGCTCTCACAGTACGAGTATGAATTTAGCTTTTCATTTTAGCTGGTCCCGTTTTCTTCTTCTTCTTCTTTTTTTTTTTTGTTGTTGTAAAAGCCACTTCACTACACCACTCTACATCTCATTTATTATTACACATTATCCTAAATAAATAAATAAATAAATAAAATAAAATAACAAGCATTCAGTAATAAAGTTGGTTCTGATACTCAGGTCCTCTTATTACATATTACAATAAAATCCATTTTTACTCATGTTGGTAGAATTGAATATTTACATTAAATGAAACTAAAATATGAACTCATTTGAATTAAATTGAAATATTACTTTGTGTACCCCTTTATTATTATTATTATTATTATTATTATTATTATTATTATTATTATTATTATGCACAGTCCTCGTCCATATTGACTACTGACTGCATCATTCTATCCTGCCCTCAAAGGTCACATACCACAATGTCCCATTTGCACTCCATCCCCATACCAGAAATCCACCTGGATCCTCCGGGTAGGCTCATCCTCCACTCAGATTTAAACCCTGGATTAGAGAAACACTGAATGATACATCACAGACCCCAGGAGTGGGAAGAGGAGTACAGTACCTTTGTTTGGAAGGGAGCTGTACTGTAACCATGTGGTGAAACCCAACAGAAAGCCACAATACAATCTAAATCTACAGTATAACAAAGATCAGTAAATGAAATGTGCTTTCTATGTAAATTACTGGATAAGTAGGTTCAGACCATTACCAGTGAAATTAAAGAATTTGGTGTCCCTGGAATAGCTGAAGCACGGAGGTGAAAGAAGTATAGAACAGAAAGAAGTAGATCAAACATGGGGGACATCAAGAGCATTGATTAGATTCCCAGGACACAAGGAAAACCATGCCCTTTAATCATAAGAAGTGACACTAGTGCTATCAGAATATCTTCATGCAATGTAGACCAGTGAGCATGGGGGACAAATTCAAGACAACACCCAAGCACTTGACTCTAAACATCATCCAGCACCGTGAAAAAGATGTTCTAACACAAGCTAGAGGAAACCACCAGGACATGCAATGTGCAGAACCTCATCATTTCAATGGGTTGGTATTGATGACAATGGATTTGAAAATACATCGAGCAAGCAGGGTCTTGAACAGGGACCTCTTCGCCATGTCACTGATGGAACCATCTTTCCACACAAACCATGGTACCATGGACCCCAGACCACGTTCACTTGGACACCTTCTGATAAGAAGGCAAAAATAAATCTACAAAGTGCAGGAAATTCAGAAGAAGCCTACAATATATGCAGGCGAAGAGATGGGTCACCACCTTGCTATAGTTCAAATGAAATTGAAATTGTTAAGGAGACATCAGAACTTCAACAATGTGTCAATGGAAGCTTGGCAATAAAGAAACACAAGCGGTTTCCAAACTGGAGTTCGGTGACTGCTTCAAAGCATTCCAGAAAGCTAAAGAGGAAATTGTCACTATGGAAGACCGGTGGCAGCAAGTGAAGCTACGGAAACACCAGACGGGATCAAAAACGGATAACATCAAGAATGGATCTTATATTATTAGAGTTGTATACAGGTAGAGAGAAAGGAAGAACATAAAAAGGTCCTGGACGACAGCACAACAAAAGCAGCGAAGCGAAGGGCCATGAATGTTACTGTATACACTGAAGCAAACAAGAAAGTTAGACACAGTGCCAGGAAAGATAAAAGTAGATGAAGCAGCCAGGCAGAACAACATCTAACCTGTGTATGACAATATCAGATTAATGACCTAAAATATCCAAAAAGGAGGCACCCTGTAACAGATAAAGAAGGAAACTGACGGCATAAAAAAAAAAAAGAAATGAGTAGATTAAACATTTTAAGAATGTGCCGAATCAACAATGTGCTGTAAAAAGAAAAAAAAAAAAAAAGCAGCCTGTGGAAGAAGCCTGTCAGTTGACTGCAGGTGACCATCTTAAAGAGATCAAAAACATCATCAAGCTTTAAAAAAAAACAACAACAACAAAAAAAAAACCAAGAACACACCAGGCCCAGACAACATCTGCAGAATCTCTCAAAGTAGATGTTGTAACCTCTCCACGAATGCTTGGTTTGATCTGGAAAGAAGAAGTGGTGCCTGGGGAATGGATGGAATGCCATCTGGTTCATTTACAAAAGAAATTGTTCCTTGGGAACAATGCTACTATGGAACCAGGCAAAGTCCTAAACAAGGTCAGCTATATTACGTTCTGGTCATTCTATTCATTCTTGACTCACCCATGTATACAGCGTTTGTGGAATTTGAAAAAGCATTTCATAGCCAGGATAGGGAAGTACTGGGGAAACTTACGAAACATTGGCTTACTTGAGAAGTTTATTCCCATCATTAGAAATACCCAACAGGACCCATGTCTGCCAAGGTGCTGACCCATCTCTTCTAAATATTCATACAAACGCTTGATTGCAGTTGTTACCGCCAAGGGTGGCACAAGCGGTTACTAGGTTTACGGGAGGCAATATTTATTTATTTATTTTTATTTTTTTTTTTACAAAGGCCAGGCAAGATGAAATCATTATTTTAAAAACTGCATTTTGTATTTACTTGGGTTATCATCTTTGTATGAATCATTTATGTGTGACAAATGTGCAATAAAAAAAAATAAAAAATTGACAACACATGGCATCCATGTACTCGATTTCATTGATGGCTCACAAGAGGAAGAAACTAACAGAGGTAGACAAGACAGTAGGGGACAAAGTGCTCAAGGCCACTTCTACAAGACACAGGCCTGCTTGATGGTCAAGTCCCAAGCCTGAATAAATAGTGAATAACTAGTGTTGGTGGATCGGAAACAGGTACAGTATAACCCAAGAGACTGTAAAGACTCGTACGTCATTATGGTTATTATTATTTTTTTTATTATGGGTTTATTACTTTAGACCTGGAGAAGGGATGAGACAGATGAGATGGATAGAAAGTTTGGTGAAGAATCGAATGAGGTGAAGGAATATCATCAGTGGCTTATGCTTAACCCAGGAGTAACAGGCTAAAGCAAGCTAACAAGCCAAACACCAGTCATTACCCAGCAAGCACAGCAGCCAAAGACATACCTCATACTTGTACTCAAGTTTGATAGTGAATGTAATGTGAAGTTGCTATCTAAATCTTAAATAGCACTAGAACTCTAGTTTCAATCAATCAATCAATCAATCAATCAATCAATCAATCAATCAATCAATCAATAAATCAGTTAATCAATCTTATAAGAAGACAAGCAGCCTGTTAATTCGAAACCCCAATCAGAAAATGGCCATTGTAACCAATCCCTGCACCCAGCACCTTCACCACTCTTAGAAATGTCACACATGAGCTCACCAGTCCGTCATGCAGATGTTAATCTGTAACATAAAACAATAAAAAAAAATGTGTAGTCTTATTTATTTACATTTTTTCCCACCATACCAGGTGCAATTTTCCTCCCTGTTCAAAAGAGCTAATGGAATTTGTTTTGACAGAACTCAAACCTTAATATGTTTAGCAAAACCGAGGTTTAGAAAACCTACATTAATCCTGGCATCAGGTACAATTTAATTTTGGAAAAAAAAAAAAAAAAGTATCATAATGTCAGCTTTCATAGAAATCCTCCACATTATTCAATTCAATTTTTTTGCATCAGTATTTTTTTTTTTTGCTATAATAGACAATTATAATAGACGTTGCACAAAGCTGCATGAGAGAAAGCTTGTCAGGAATTAAAGTATGAAATTGCTTCAGCAGCAGCTACATGATAAGGTAATAACTGCTTTAAAACGACTGCTGAACAATTCGTATTTCATACACAAGAGAACGACGGCCTTGGAAAATATCGGCCGCGAGGCAGGATGACTCGCCCGCGATGCCGACGTGGGCCGGACTGCTGTCGAGGTGGTCAGTGTGGCCTGATGTGCCCTGTGGCACAGGGGCGAAGTGCCAGGTTCAATGTGCTTGAACAGATCCCCCTCTCTGTGTTTGAGCTTTGACCTTTATAGGACATTCACGCAAACTGTCACTTGTATAGGGTCAAACAACTCTCTGGCCAGAGGACACTGACACCACTTAACATACTAAAAAGTAGTAAGGGCTTTTGTTTTGGTTTAAACACTCCCTTGGAGTGCCATCTAGCTGGCATTAGAAGAGCTCCCATATAACAAGAAGAGACTGGGTTACTCCCTCGTGTATAGACACATACATGCTTTATGTTCACACAAAACAATAGCATCTGCTGGCTTTTAATTTCTCCCTCTTGCTCTGTTTTAAGGGCATGCATAGCGCGCGCACACACACACACACACACACACACACACACACACACACACACACACACACGCTTGACAGGTTGCAAATGCCCTGCAGTAGAGACTAGAATGAGGAAAGCTGGTGAAATGGAGAGTCATTGAGGAATCATTAAATTGTCCACTGTTTAGTTTCTTCCTCCATAACAGACAAAAACAGAGACAGAGACGAGACAAATAGACGTTCCACAACGCAGTCAGTTGGTGATCGTACAGTGTTAAGAGTAAAACATAATGCTCTTTCTATCAATTATTAAAGCCCCAGAGGCATACTAATGCAAAATGGATTTAAAATGCCTGTGAATCCCCCACAACCCCTCTTTAACTCTCTCGACCACTTATTCCCATTGTCACTCAACACATTTCCACTTATTATGGGTTACATTCACCCTCTTTTCTTGTCTTTCAGGATCACATCATACATTTTTTTTTTGTTGTTTTTGTCAAAAAAAAAAAAAAAGCCATTTCACTGGAAAACCTTTTCATTATCTAACAAAACCTTTTTACTATGTAACTATATCATACATGATGAAGTGCAGATCTGTCCACATGTAAAGGAGTCAAGAACCACGGGGATTCCAAACTTTCTAAAAATTTGTGCACAGTAGGTAGTAGATGCTCTGTGGAAGAGATAAAAATCGAATTATGATAAAAACAAATATTAAGTGAATTAACTTAAATAAACTTAAATAATTATTAATAATTAAATAAATAATTAATTAACTATTAAGACTATAAAAAAACAAAAACTAATTTGAGGCTTAAAATAATTTCACTCATTTTAGGCTTAAAATTGACTCTGTTGTCTGATAATGTTCCTTTGACCAGGAATTAATTCTTAGTTTAAGAAAAAAACAAGAAAAAAAAAAACAAGCTTGTTTTATCTGATGAATTTTTTTAGAAACAGTATACAGTACTATGAAAAACTTGTTTGCCCCTTCTTGAATTTTATTTCCGTATTTGTCACAATTAAATGATTGAGATCATCGAACTAATTTTAATGTTACATAAAGATAATCAGATATAATTATATTTTTTATAAGGAAAAAACCTCTTCAAACCTACCTAATCTCCAGCCCCCCCCCCCCCCCCCCCCCCAAAAAAAAAAGAAAAAATTGCTCCTAGCCGAGGGAGAGCCCAGTGTTCACAACAATTTTTCTCTCAATACTTGGGTACACTCTCCAATACAGCAAGTGGCAGTACGCACTTAGTTGGTTGCAAAGATATGTCAAGAGCAACACTCTTTTGTGGCTTTCTACTTCATCAGCTATAGCTGTGTACATCAGAAGATGACCTTGGCATGTGCCATGTGTACAGTGAGATTTCGGAGGACATTTGCGGCACAGATGACGTCATGTTCTAAATAGCAGTCCACTTCCGTGTTCAGGTATGATTGGGTTCCATATCTGATTCAATCCCCCTCTATAAAGGAGACTTGGTCTGGTCATGGTTCCCAAGCTGGAAATGCTTGTGTTCTTACTCAGAAAAATCAACCAGACTTTGGGGTCAAGTGTTCTCGGAAATAATCTTGAGTCCTTAATGTGAAAACAGCAGTAAAACATTTGATTGGCACAAAATGTTTTAAATAAGGCCTCATGTTTGCAAATGACAATCCTGAGGGAGTTGGCTCGGAGTCCACTGCAGTCATTTCAGTAAACATTCAACGAATCGAACGCCTGATCACTGAAAACAAATCGTAGAACTTGTCACCAACTTGCAGAAGTGGTGCAAGTTGTTTGTGGGAGCTAAACGCAGGATCATTCACAAACACCACGTGCAGATTAAAGGAATGTGGATGGAAGTTATTGCCTCATCCCCTTACAAACCTTACACTCCAAACCTCACGCTAAGCCACATTTTCACATGTTTGGTCTATTAAAGTAGTTCCTGGGAGGCCAGTGTTTCAGACGTGAAGGAGCCAGTCCAATCAGGGCTTAGGGTTAGATCACAACTGAGCCAACGCTTTCTCTCTCTCTTCTGCTGCGGAATTGTGGGTAATCGTCTCCCCTGCTCGGTCTTAGGGCGCATCTCTCACTGGTATAATCAACATCCGTGGACACGTGTACTGTTTACTATAACACTGTGACCACATGTGTGTGGGTAAAAATTTTATTTTGTGTCTGTGTGTCCAGCGCGTGTGTACTGTTTATTATAACACGTGTGTGCACGCGTGTAAAGCAGAAGCAAGTCTCATTAGAGAGGTTAAAGATCCATTTTCTCTCTATCAGCCTGCTCTTTGTGTCTGTGTGCGTTATTGGACACCATGCCCCACACACATACACCCACACACAAACACACACACACATATACACATATACATACACACAGCGCCTGTGCTGTTTTACTTCTTTGTTATTTTTACTTTTTTTTTTTTTTTCAAAGGTAAAGTGCAGGTTAATTCGTTTTATTTTTACTTTATATTTTGTGTTAATTACTTTTATGTATTTATTTGTTTGGGCTGTGGGACCAATAATTTGATTCCGTTTCCGGAACGAATTATGTTCGTAATCCAAGGTTCTACTGTAATTGTGTTCTGTCACGCTGCTGATTCAAAAGTCCCAGTTGGACTTGAATTCCCCTTATATGCCTAACCATGTGGCAAATTTCAATACCATATGATGAAGATGAAGCTTTGATAATGTATTTAAGTGATGGAAATATATATATATATATATTTTTTAGAAGGGCTTGAAATTAAAATTAGGTTATTCCAGAAACAGGGCAACCTGGCAGAGCCGAGATGGAATTCAGCTTCAACTAGCTGAAAGATGAACCCCAAGAAAAATGACACACAATCAGCCATGAGATATAACATCTAGTCAATTTCTCATCGTGGACGATTTCTGACACTCAAAGCGTAGTTGGAGTGCTCTTAGCTGTGAGGTGTGAAAATGAAAAGATCACCTAGTTCGCCATAACCTGTTACAATTCCTTGCTTTCTCTCTCAGCCATCTTGAAATTTCAAGATACACATCAGACTAGGGGCTGCAGGCAAAGAAAATATGCTAGTATTTCTGTATTGAATACAAAAAGTATGTTGATATGCAGGCTGGCTTCATTGCCTGGAGTTTTCTTTTCAGGCATCACTGACACGAACCAGAAAAGCTTCCACAGAAACAACTGCCAATTTAAAAATTCTAAATATCAGCTTTAAACCTTTTGCCCCCAATTTGCCCCTAACAGGCGAACACAAGGCGTCCAGTGTTCTAGTGATGCACTATCCACATATTAATAAGATACTACTCTTTGCCCCCATTTAAGGCAAGTTAATTAGAAAACAAAGGCACAATTTTAAGTGAAAATAAACTATTTTCCAGAATGGCTTCACATTACTCACAAAAGACATTACATTTCCACTATTGCCTCAACATAACATGCATTCAGACTATTTATATCCCTAGTAAAAATAAATAAATGATCTAGTGAGGAGAAAACAGGATTTCATTGTGTGTGGCTTTAAGGGGGGGGATTATGGGTTGCTATGGTGTTGTTAGCTGACTCACACATCAGGACACTTTAAAACATCTTCAGAGCTCACACTTCCTTCAACAGTTCGATTGGTGGACGAAGAAAATGCAGAGCCTTCTTTAGTATACATAGCACTTATTTCATTTGTACAATGCTCTTTTGATTGCAGGTAGATTAAAAAAATGACAGATAGAGCATAAAACATTTACTACCTTACTGCTATAAGGGGTATAAAGAAAGTAGAAGATTTGGTGGGTTGAAAGAAAAGACACTTCTTTCATGGATCACTTCCATTTAACTCAGCAAGAGGAAAACCGAACACGTGGAACACATGTAAAGCACACTGCTCTCACACATGCTGCTGTAACATCGACTGTCTTGAACAGGAGTAAGACTGTGTGGTGTCCATTTATAGCTAGTGGTGTTTATAACATAGAAAAAGAAAAGGGCCTTCATAAGGGAAGACCCTGAGTGGAACTGCTGCCCCATACAGTAATGAGAAAGTTGAATGGGCTAACAGTTGAACCTCAAAAGACAGGCTCTTTATTACACTCTGTAGTGCATTAGGTATTTGGTCAGAATTTGCCCCATGTGAAATCTAAGTGGTGTGTGTTAAGCTACCTTAAACACAAACATCTCCTGGCGTAGGATGGCGAGCGTGTTGAAGTCACCGTCACATATGTTGGGTTTGCCGTTAGGATGACTGGGTTTGTCCCCTGTTGGTAAACGTGGTGGACGTGTCTGACGGTCGTGTTTACGTGGGTCTGAGGGGGGGTGAGAGCGTGGAGGGGGGGCTGTTGGTAAAGGTTTCGTAGGCTGAAGAACCTTGTCTGGGGGTCCTAAAAGAAGAACGAATAAGATTTAGGAATACAGTTACGTCATTCTCCAAGACACACTATGACATGCTATCATAACTACTGTATCAAACATGTTCCAGTGCACTCATTCCATAACTCTGCATTACCTTAATGTAATGTGAAGGTAGAATAAAATGAATCATTCTCAATGAAATGGATATTAGCTATAATTTGTTACATAATACCAATTAAACTAAAATCTCTATAACTTGAGAGTCACAGTCCGAAAAAAGGCCATTAGTGGTCAAATTATTGTAATAGAAAGTGATGGGTGAGTAAAATCACGATCCTGCAGTGTTGCCCTCGAGGTAAGGTCAGACAATTAAAGGGATAGTTATACTTCTGGTTATCCCGCATAGTGGAATCAGCAGGGGGAAGAGAGGGATTTCATTCATTGACTGAAATAATCTCCTAAAATAGAGTCTGGGTTAGAAGAGAAAGCCTCAGCTTGTATTACATTAGAGATGAGAGCAGAACAGAGTAGATAGTGAAAAAGAGAGACAGAGAGACTATAAGAAAAATGTGTCCACTATGTCCACAGATCTAAAACTGGCCTGGGTTTCTTTATTTGGGAAGAGCGAGTAAGGGTTCATGAGGTTCTGAAAAATTGGCAAAGAGTTTGTGAAATGCAAACACAGATGAAGGATTTGCCTAAAGAGCTGCATTGTGGCTAGTAGCAGGTCCGAAATATTGCTGCTTTCTGCTGCTTGTCACGTGTTCTGTTTGCTTAGCAACTGTTAGCGGTTAGATGACAAATCTAATAATTATAAAGTCATATGTGGGACACCTGACCCTCACACCCATTTGGGTTTTTTGAACATCCTGTTCTGGATTTAGCGCACATTGGCGGTTATAATCATCACCGCTCTTCTGGAAAGGTTTTCCACTATATTCTGAAGTGTGGCTGTGGAGAACTTGTGAGGATTAGTCAGGACAGTCCCCGATGTTGTATGAGGAAGCTTGGCACATGGTCCCCTAGTTTTAGTGATGGGAATTCTTAATGCCACAGCATACAAAGACATTCTACATAGTTGGGCGATTCCAACATTGTGGTATCAGTTTGGGCAAGACCCACATATGGGTGTGATGGTGGGCTGAACAAATTATTTAAAATACATTTTTTGTGTTCACTAGGTAACAACAAGTGCATCATGTTTATATAATGATTTAAGATAAGTAAGATGCTAAAGTTAGCAGGTTATTAACATGTCAAACAAGCTCACCTACAAAGACATTTTCATTTCTTGTCACACTATAAGCATAAATCAGGGATGTTTAGCAGTGGAAAATGGTACATCCTACCTCCCAGCAGCCCTACACCCACTGGCCATCAGTAAATCATTTTCCATGTTAATCTGCATTTAAATCACGCTCAACTCTGCTTCCTGTTCCTTTCAAAAGGTCTGGGTTGAATGCAATATTTTGCATATCTGCGTGTGTGTGCGAACTCTCCACAGGCTGTTTGTGACTATTATCTTACACCCTAATCTTTTGCGTCAGACCTCATCCTGTGTGTATGGACTTGTGTGTGTCTCTGCAGAAGAAAGACTGGAAAAGGAAATGGGAGAGGAAGAGCAGAGAGTGGACAGGGTGGGTGGGAGTGTCCTGAGGATGTGACCATCTGCCCAAGGAACCCAGGTCTGACCTGCCCTTGCAGTTGCATAGGATGGGCAGAATGGAGAGGAGAAAGGAAACCAGGGAAAGAGGGCAGAGGGTGAGAGGAAACGCTAACCTTGTGAAGCTCTGCTCTGACTACACTGACTTTGGCTGTCGATTTAATGAATGTGAAAAAAATTTATTCTTTCTGCTGTTCATACTCTTACATTTTTGTCACCTAATCCAGTTTAAAAAAGATATGTGAATGACATGCCGGAAATGACTATCATTAGTTCCAGTTCCAAGGATTATTATACTGTACATGTATATGGCTATGTCTGTAATATGTTCTCAATAAAAATACAATCAAATAAATATTCCCACTCATGTTATTAACATAATGTAAATCTTCAGGTAAATCTAAATGTGGTAACTACTACAAACTTCAGAAAGTCAAAAAAGCCAGAATTAAAAAAAAAAAAAAAGATCTTAGCTATTTGTGGAATCTTCATCAAACCAAGTGGGTAAAACTGGTAAATACATTAAGGTATTAAATGTCATTTTCTCTGCTCTGCTTCACTAACTATAGCTGGCCTTACTTTAAGCTGATGTTGTGTTGATCTCAATCCGTGATCTATAAAGATGTTTGGAAAGTATTTCCAAAACAAATGGCCGGCTCTTTTCCAGACAAATGACCTCATCTGCTCCACTGGCCGACTTACTGACCAGCCATGATCAGATCTAACTGTAACTCTTACCATAAATCTTCTGGATGCCCTGCAGGTCATCGTGAGGCAATTTAAAGTTCTCTGTGTCCATGTACTGGTAGAAGGGAGCCATGATGGCTGTGGGGTCGTTGGAGTGCTCCAAACCTAATGCATGGCCCAGCTCATGCACAGCCACCAGGAACAGGTCATTTCCTACGCACAGAAAAACACACAGAAATGAGACTTTGAAGAGTGTGGGAATGATAACTCTGCATACTGTGTGTGTGTGTGTGTGTGTGTGTGAGTGAGATTGTACTTTGCCTCAGGGTCTACTCTTTATAAAAAAAATAAAATAAAAAAAATAAAAAAAAACATACCACAGATACTCATGGGACCCATTATTGTATCAAGCACTGTCCCTAAAAACATCAAAATGCTGTATTTTTCCAAAGAGCATGGAACACGGTGCCCTTAGAGCACTCTGGTAATCTGTGGGCCTAAAAAAGCCCCACTGGCTCTGAGCCAAGCCCGTGTCTCCAGCCAGCACCGTGTGACACTAACCAAGGACCGCAGAGTGCAGGCACAGATGTACACAGCCACATCACCAACTACACAGCACTAATCAGTCCATCTCTGCTTTCCTGTCCTGGCTCTCCTTTCTCTTTTCCCTTTCATAATCCTTGACTCTAGTTAAATATTTTGCCTTCATCTCTCTCTCTCTTTCTCAACTCTGTCTCATTCTCTTCTTATTCTCTAATGCTCCTTTACAGTGTCATTAACAGGGTAAGACAAGACAACGACATCTAGTTTTTCACCCATTAAGTTAATCTAATCGGAAATCCTCACAGTTTAGAAGACTTTTGAGAGGTTGGTAAGGTGATGTGTTAAGCATTTCATGGCAATTTGCTCAGTGCCAGTTTTAAAAGTGACTGTGCGAGTCGGCGTCAGGGCTAAACCCTGCTGTGGAGAAAATGCATCATGAAGTCACTTTGGTTTTGTTCTAAATAACTCCACTGAGCTGAAACACCAAAAAGCATTAAAGAATGGAACAGTGAAATTGTTATTACAATTCCTTTGGAAACATGTGACTAAACTGTTCCTAGTCTTCTAGGAAGGGATGCATGCAGATGTTTTACAAACAGTAGGAGAGTCAGTGTGGACAAAGTGAGATAGCATAATGATATAAAAATCACTTGTGGCATGAGAGGAATTGGGGCATATTGCTATGCAAATTAAGTGTTTGAGATGTATACTTTGGTCTTTTCCCCTGTTAGAACTTGAGAGGATCACAGAGAGAGAGAGAGAGAGAGAGAGAGAGAGAGAGAGAGAGAGTCACTGAGGCAGATTAAGTTGAGATGAGGCAGCCTGCAGTGGTTTTCTTCTACTACTTCTCCTTTCCTTCTTTGAATCCCAGTATCACAAACACAATGTCTCTACCCATGGCCCATTTTAGTTAGCAAACACTTAAGAAGTTTTTCCCCCATCATATAAAATATACAAGACAGATGAATAAACAACCAGTGTGGAACAACAACGGAAATGAAGCTGGTCAGTGAAGAGTGTGCATGCAGTGCACCAGTCAGGGCTGCTTCGAAATACAACAACAACAAAAAAAATTCTGAAATTCTGCAACATTCATGCTTTTCATTTATTTTCCAGAACAATAGAATGATCCCTGTTTGCAGGGTGTTAATCAAACTTTGTCGGTTAAACAGGTATAAACCTGTATTTTGCTGGTGTCTGTTAATATTTAAAAAATATTCGCTTTCCTGCGTCACCTTATCTAGGTTGAGGTCAGGGCTTTGTGCGGGTCGCTCATATTCTTCCACCAGCTCTTCAACCTTTACAAATTGCCCAAAAATCAATCCTGATCATGACAGAAAAACACCAGAACACCCAGTGCACAGCAGCCCGCCATGCACAGAGCCCAGCAGGCAAAGAGCCCAAAGTCCTTGACCTAGCCTTCAAACTCCCCGGACGCCAATCCTACAGAGCCTGCTGAATTCCAGACTATTCACACAACGGCTATGTTAACATTACAAGCCAAACTGTTCTGAATTCCAGACTATTCACACAACGGCTATGTTAACATTACAAGCCAAACTGTTCAATCCAATGCATGTCCTGACCGTTCACTTTCATAATTACAAGTGACTCTTATCGGATTCTACGGTGAACGAGTCTGTCCGCTGAAATGAGCACTTCATTTCAAACAATGATTGACATTTTAGCGACAACAAAAAAAAATGTTTGGGATTTTGCTATGGCAGCTTTACAGGAGCTCAGCTTTACAGGAGCTCACTTTAGCTGTATTAGCAGGTACTGCTAGCCCTGCTATGAAATCCCCACGCTGGTGGTGCTGACTAATAAAATCAGTGCAATACACATGTGCAAAAAGTACAGTACATATATAAAAGTACATATATTTTCTTTCTTTTCTGTTTCAAGCTGTTCTATAAAATAAGGTCATAGGTTACTATTTGCTGCTCCATACAGACGCTGATACACAAAAAAGCTTCATGTCAAGTTGCGTCTTAGAAAGCAAGCATACTGAAGGCTAGCAGAATATTAATTCTAAATCTCTGTCTCTCTCTGAGGTTTAGCCCTCAGGCCACACAGCCAGGATAACCTGCAGTACGACTGTACGACTGTCTCAACTGCCCTGAAAAATCTCCCCCTGAAGAAAAGGCAATAGTTCTCTCTTGCACTTAAGAGGCTTATTTGTATGGTTTTATGAGACTCTCTTCAGCTCTGAACACTAGACCTTGTTAGCAACAACCAGTTTATTATAGATGAGGCATAAACAGTAGATGCATTCAGACTTATGCATTCAATGTCTCCCTCACACACACGGAGGGCATTATGACTCCTTCTTGACTCCCCTCAGCACAGTTGACTAAGCCTGAGGCTGGGTTCCCACTGAAACAATTGAGAATATAAAAACAACTTTCTAAATTGTCTGCAAAAGAGAAGGCGAATTAATCTGTGCTACAGTCACAAAAAAAGGAGATTAAAATGATTAAAAAGAAAAGACTATGAACTATCCAATCTTTTGTGTTTTTCCTGAGAACAGAAAGTAAATAGTGGAATAATGAGAAAGTGCAACGTCTGAGGTTCCCTTATTGCTTCATTCGTGCATCTGCAGTAAATACATTACCCTGGAAAAAAAAATCTCGAAAAGCTTTTGTTTCATTGTCCATCTAAATGGTGCAAGGTTTTTTTTCTCCAAACATCTAGTTACAGCTACAGTACTAAAACCTCTGATACAAAAATCATTCTCCATCACTCTTTTTCACATATTATCTTTATTAAAAGAACAAATGCTCTACCTAAGCCAAGTGCATACACTTTTTTGTCCATTATTTAGCCATTTTCACAGTTTTGTAAGCTTTCTTCTTTCTCCCCACAGTTATTGCAACAAAAGGAGATGCGGTTTGGGAACGAGGCGAGAGCTTTCATCCAGGTGACCTTAAACAATTGCCTCATCTGGAACGCAGGCCTCTCCTGACCCTCATGCTTCAGATGCTGTCTCAGGTCCTGTAATGTACACAAGGCCCTCCACAGGGATCTCTGCTGCAGCATTTTGTTTTGGATGACGATGCTGG
>JAAGKR010003622.1:0-71922 GCA_011419295.1 Clarias macrocephalus
GCGGTCTTCGATTCATTCCTCTCCCTGATGCTAGCTAGATTACATGCACTTATAAGCTTGAGTTTGGTGAATATGTTTGGAAGTTGTAGTTTCAAGATTAGGGCATTGCAGTCCAAAGTTTTGGAAAGGGCAGAACACTGACTCATGATGTGGTTAGATTTGCCACAGTAGAAACAGAGATTTTTCCTGTTGCATTTTTCAGTTTCATGGGTTTGTGGTCCGCAAACCCTTGAGAGTTGGTCGGTTCAGGATCAGATAATCTAGCCAAATCATGAGGTCGATCAGCAAGTCCAGTGTAATCTTTCATGTGGGAGGCACCATTTATGTAAATTGTAAATTGATGTAAATTGATCTCTCCCAGACTTCCATGGTCAATGAGTGCCTTCTGGTGAGAAGACTGATTAGCTACACAGAGTGCTTGAAGGCAGTGTATTTGTGATATTATTTTTAGCGTTGATCTCCAGCTCACACTACTGTTGCTTCCCACCATTTGTTAGTGAGTTGTAACAACTTCACGCCAGTTTGGGTCTACTGCATCCAAAAAGTTACAAGTTGCAAATGTGTTCCATATATACATAGATACAAACTGAGAAGTCTACAAAACAGCCCATAATTAAACAATATTAAGATGAGATAATTGCTTATTAAGTACTAATATATGGCTGGTTGGCTATAAATAAGTAGCCATCATTGCACATTTTACTCAGAGGCATCAACCAAACAAGATATAGAGTACCTTTTTAAATTACTTTTTTTGTTTGCTTCATGGTGGACAGGCCATACACAGCCAATTGTAGCAATAGGAGAATAACATCTAAGGATATACTTATATATGTTTAATGTACAGTCCCAACAAAGTTTTCCACAATTTGGTATTGTTTCACACTAATCTAAAAATGGATTGTAATTCTTTTCTTCCCATCATTCTACAGACAATATTCCACAATTCTGGAGTAAAAACAGACGTTTGGAGTGTTTAGTTAAATTATATATATATGAAATATCCCACTTACATGTGTTCAGATCCTTTATTATGACGCTTGCAATTGAGCCCTGGTGTATCCTTCTGTTATCATTTGTCCTTGAGATGCTTTTACACCATAATTAGAGTGTACCTGAATTCATGACAAGTGAAATGCACACACTTGTTTATATATAAGGTGACACTGTAAATCCTGAGTGAATATCTCTGGCTGGAGTGACAGTTTACATTCTAATAAAAAAACAACCCAAAACATGTGGCTTTATAACAACTCTGTGAAGGTCCTGGAGCAGCCCAGACAGAGACCTGAAAATGGCTGTGCCATCCAACCTGACTCATCTTGAACGGCACTGTCAAAATGAATGGAAGAAACTTCCAAAAGAAAGGTGTGGCAAAGTTGGTAGCATCATTTACAAGCAGAAGTAAAGCTGACATTGTTGTCAAAAGGTGCTTTAACCAAATATTAAGTGATGGGTTTGAATACTGCAAATGTGAAAACTATTTTAATTATGTGTTGTTGTTGTGAAAGACCAAAAATCTAAATATATATACCTTCTACATTTCTGGTGATACATAAAAACTAAAAATCCTTCATACTGGAAAAAAAAATTGATTGAGGCTCTTTTGTAACTGCCCTAAACCAGACTGGCCTGTCAAGAGGCTAAAACCTGTCCATAAACTAAGATATTGGCCCCAAACAAACATTCATTCAAATAATCACATAAATGATTAAAGGAATACAGTGACCATCTCTTACTGAAAATATGTGGTTTTTAGTGCTAGACATAATAGGAAGTCACTGTAGGAACGTATCCTGCCGCACATTAGATAAATCTAGGCCACAGTTAGAAAAAAGATAGATCCTTGACATACTGTAGCTGGACTTAAAACAACCACAGAGGAATGCAAAACTTAAAGGCTTTCTTGTGAAAAAAACAACTACAAAATGTTCCTTTTCACAAACTAAGGTGATTCTATTCTTACTAAAGCTGGCAATGGTGTCATATGATGTTTCTCAGCTGTGGTGAACTGACAGAGGTGTATTGAAATGATACTGAATGAGCATGAGCTGGCTCTATCAAAATGTCAGACAGCATACATTACATCTGTTACAAGTGTTATACTCAAGCTATATTCTATTTTCAAGAAAATAATAGTATATTCTAAACCTATCAGAGAGACAACAGTAGGGCAAAAAGAAAATTATTTGACATGACCACCCAAATTAGTCCCTTGTGTGTTTGTAATTGTCTTCTGGGTCTGTTAAAAGGACTGGTAGTGCATGGTAAAATAAAGATTGCTAACTGCAACCTCCAGCAAGCCCACCCACCCTAGATTTAACTCCTATGTATTCTTCTTAATAGAAATCAGTGCTAAAACTCCAAAATCTTGTTATTTAACATTTACCAACATGTTAAGAGATATTGAACAATCTATGTCACTTTTCCAAGGATGTGAAATTAATAGCCTATTATTTTTATTTTTGTCAGGATGAATAATTGAAGATGTAACAAAGATCTCTACATACTTGTATAAACAAAGTGAACTTGTCCAATTGTGGAAATGTTCCACTGTCTTTTATTGATTAAAGCTCTCCTACAACCATGAGGCGTACCTCAAATCACAGTGTACATCTTCAATAACAAATACACCACAATCAATCAGTCAATTTAATTGAGGGGTCATAAGCATACTTACTGCAATCTGCAAGCTCTTGATTTGTTTTTATTCTAGTGGTCAAGATGCTTAGTAGATTCACACTCAACTAACTGTACTCATTTATACCACTGGTCTTGTACAGTAGTAGTGACCATGTTCTTAGCAAGGCCTATATCTCTATTCTATAAACTAGAGAAATTGAACTAACCATTGAGATTAACTGTCTGCCTAAAAGCAGAGCTGTTTCTGGCCAAATATGTGCCAGGCAGTGTCTATGGGGCACAAGCACAGACGTCCAAAAAACTCAAGTGTGTATGTGTTGTAACTAGTGAAGGGCAATGTTCATGCTGCATTTGATGCAGTAAGACAGGGTGACACTGATAGACACAGCTGAGGCAGCTGAAGCCAGAGACAGTCAAAAAGACAGAAAGTGAGACAAAGGCTGATGAATTCAAACACAAAAAGAGAGAGTAAAAGAGAAACCGTGTGGTATGAGGAAGACACAGGACAGAGAGATCAGAAATAATTTAAGCTGCATCAAGGAGAGTGAAGGAGAGAAAAATGCATGACAGAGAATGACAGACAGACAGAGACAGACCAACTGATGCTTTAAATAGACTGGAAATAGATCACTGCAGTACTGTCAACCTCAAATCATCAGCCTTTAGAATTACTACGCCTCCATAATTCTAAAACAAATCCTGTTATTAAACAATGTCTCTCCAACACATTTGCTGCTGTAATGAATATTAGCAGTCCTGTGATTTGTGCCACAGGTAATCTATAAACATGAAATTAATATTGAGGAACACATTTCAGATTCAATGTGGCCATTATGTGATTTACATGCACATCAATGAAATCTGTACCCCAAAAAAGTCAAGGCTTGCTAGAGCAGTGTGTGATGCTATGTCACACACAGACTGACTGACAGCCTGTAGTAAGCGTAGTAACAGTTTGAAGGCTATCATCCATGACTAGATGTGGAAATGTAGAACACACACAGAGAAGCAATGTTATACAGACACTGAATTGTACCAGTGCTTGCTGTTATACTAAATATCAGCACTTGAGGTACTTCACTTGTCAAATAAAACTAGTGGTCAGTAGCTGATTGTTGTACGATTATACGTATAATGCTTTAGGTTTATGTAAGAGAATAAGAATGAAACGTTCACCTTATCACACACAGTACTATATATCACTTGTAATGTAAAGCAGTGATTTACAGTAACACTGGCAGGACACTAGGCCTTTGGTCGTTGCACAGCTAAGCTTCCGCTATCTTTCACCCAAAAGGCCAACAATTCCTTCTACTCTTCCTTTTATCACTCCTTCTTCATTCTTTTTCTGACATTATTATTATTACAACAACAAAAAAGATTTTAACTAAAACACTCTTATAAACTGCAACAAGAAAACATGCAGCTTAGGCTCCCTAGGAAACTCCTGGAATATTTTGACCCACTTTTCCGATTCAGGATTTTCACTCATTTGCAAAAAGCAGCTTTCAAAAGCAGCACATTGGAGGGTTTTCCACAGGGGCAGGCAGGGAAGCCATTGTGCATGAGAGAAGCTGAAATGTATGGATACATGGAGAAAGGTGGATGCTTCATGCACCGGTTTTCCATGGCCTTTTCCAGAATTTTCCAAAAGCAATTACATGTTACATTTTTATTCAAGGACTCACGCTTTTATTTAACATTTGATTATATAGCGTAGCGATTAAAATCCCTTAAGAAAGCACATGAAATGAGATTTTAGGCAGCCATGCTGTGTACAACGCTTGTCTTTTTAATGTAGATTTTAACTCGATAACGATTAAGACATTTACACTGGGTTTTTTTTTTTTTTTTGACAAGAAGAAAAAGCCCTTACATATGCGGAATAATGCAAATATATTAGACATGAATGGGCCAAAGTGATACCGAGGGAGGCGGCAGGGTGTCATTGCTGCAACCAGATAAGATGGTAAAAATTGTAAATCACTAAACTATGAAGTTTTATTACAAAATATCAGGTGATTTGAATCTCCGGGTTTGGTTACTGCGCTGGCATTTCTAAGTCACCTGCAGCGGGGGATTTACGGATTCCTCCATGTTCTGGGGACGGAGGATTTTAAAGAGTCGGTTGAAACAGAATGCACGGATACTCACAGTGATGCGAGGGATGTTCTTTTTGCCCTGGTATCCGGACATATCGACGGTGATTGCGGACTGTGTATTGTTCGCCGCTACTCAACCACAAACCGCGAGATTGATGCTTAAGTCGACGCCCTGCAATTGGACGACACCCGCCGTCTGGTGGCTAGCAAAATGAAAAAATGCGCTAAAAATGTGAAGACAGCTGGGGTTGATTCACAGGTGGTGAAACTGGTATCGGTAAAATATCCCCTCCGTTTTAAATGACAGCCTTTTGCCTGACGTTCCGCCAAGACACTTTTGGCTACCGCCGATAAGAGATTTGCGACGTGAATGCCACTGCGCATGCGCCCCGCCCCGCCCTGCTGTCCCACTTAATGGTGCACAAACGCTGAAGCCAAGGCTGAATAGATAATAATAGATAATATATAAGAATGAATAGATAATAGTACTGCAATGAAACCATGGGATTTTTCCCCCTAAGGATAATGTATCTTCAATGCCCCACTCCCCGCACACTCGTTGGTTAAAGATAAAATCAGCTAATAAAAAGTCACAGTTAATAAAGACTAGCCACACGTACCCACAAGATCAAAACAATCGGATATTCATATATCTGTCCGCACAGTTTGGGGTTAATCAAGATGCACAAATGCGCGCGAATAAAAAAAAAAAAAAAGTCACCATCAACCAGTCAGAGGGCTGCAAGCCAACAGTCTCCTCCCACCGGGCTTCAGTGGTTGCTATGGGTTACAGGGCATGCTGCTACTAACTTCTACATCAGACTCAAAAAAGAAGAAGAGAGATTTATATTCTACACACATAATACCGCGTGGCATTTTGACAAAATATTATAATAGTATAAAAAACAATTGCTGTCTTTTACAACTAATGTCATGCAGCACATTGAACTTTCCTGGCATTTATTTAACAGTGGACTACATGATGAATGTGGTACTATACATTTAGCAACTAAAAGACCATGGTCAGAGCTACAGGTCTCCTGCTGTCTCCCCCTATTCCTTTCAAAGTGAGAGCACATTTACATTACATTACAAGCCTTATTTACATTATATTACAAGCTTTATTCATATTGTTACTGGCATGAGTAGCTGTAACAGTTATGGCAACACTATTATGTTGCTAGAACTGAAGGCATCCCACCAATCTGTTGAGGTTACTCTAACTCCTGGCAATGGGGTTAATGATCCATTCATGTTGCCAGGTGTGCCTTGTATAGCATAACTCTTCTAACATTCTGTTAAGTTAAAAAAGTTAAGGAACAAATTGCTAGATCCGTCTGGCTGTAGTTCCTCATGCTTGCCAATATCTGGAGAGATGTAATCATGTACACACAATGAGTGTCAGAAAGTTCACTAGATTAATCACAGCACAAATACATATGTTTAAGTCATTTCAATGCGTTATTTACATTTTCTGAGACACCTTGTCTAGAAAATAACCATTGTCCTTAAGTTGATTAACATACAGATAGATCACTAAGGATGCCCATCACACCTTCCATCTAATCACTATTGTTTTAAACATAAATAGATGTAAAGTGGCTCCAAGGACACCAATGAAACACAAAATGGGGAAGAATGGCACTTTCCACCAAAGAATGCCCCTGCAAGGGGTTTCAAATCACAAAGCCAGCATTGACAATGGAAAGATCATATGGTGCCATTCAAGACATGACACCCCATTTCAGTCTTCCAATGCCTATGGGCCTAATGCAGACATCTAAGTATTTGTCCCGTATCCACTCAGGTGGTGGGCCATAGAAACCCTGCTACCACTCAAGAACCTTGCTAAGCATGTGCATAACATCCAGACCCCAAATTTGTCGGTCAATCACAAAGTTTGTTAGTTTTGCACAGGTTTGGAATAGAGGACCTTATTAAATCACAATGAGTTGTATTTAACTTATTTTGTTTTTCAAAAAAGATGGCAGTTTCTAACAGACATAAATAGATTTCTGAAGACCACCCCATTCTTTATTATATGGATTTTGACTAATTTAGTTCAACCTATGGAATCACAGTACTGGTTATTTTTGTATACATGCACAACACTTATTTCCATGTTCACACTGCCTACAAGTTAGATTGTTTTTACAGTTTGCAATCCAAGAGCAGGCATTCCTGCTCAAATTCCTTTGGCCTCTCCCCAACACCACAAGTGTTTTAAAGAAGTAAACAGGTGGCCGTGTCTCTTCTGATGGCCAGCGGCATTAGGATACTTCCATATTTGGATGATAGTCTTTTTTCTGGTTCCACCAAGGACTTAGCATAAAATACAAAGAAAGACTCACCTTCACCATAGCATAAAACCAGATGTACAGATAAAGCCTGTCTGGCACTCTAGTGGGATACATCCACAGGAAGATAGCCTCGACAGATATAGATACCACCATGGGGGACTGGTATTGACATCTTTTTTTCTTCCTTTAGGGGGATATAGGGATTCTTCCCATTTTTTTTTCAAAATCTCACTGACCAGCCAGCTCTCCACACATATTTCCACTGAGATTTGTGAAGACAGTCACCAAATAAATGTTTTTATCCATACTGGTGCTCATTAGGAAAACACAAGCTTTATACATGTATACATAATGTGCCAAGTGAACACATTGCTGGCTGTACCTCTTAAAGTCAGAGGTGTAATATGTTCTGTGGCCTCATTTGGTACTTCCCTCTTATGCTGGAGTCATTTAAAGAGCCTGGATATACGTACACATGAAGTTTGAACATGAACATATATTCTAGATTCATTCCATATAAAGTGAAATATTTGTATAAATATAAGCCATTTTAGTTATCATTTATTATAGCCATAATTAGCCAAACCATTCCTGAACCAGACACAATGTCAGAAGCATCTTACCTGGGGTAAGGAGAAAAATAACTGCACTGTTGCTCAATGGTCCAAAGTCCGATAAAAGTAAATTGAGCATTTCATTTTGAAGTCAGGAAGAATGGAGAGGCACAGGACAGAAGTGGCCAGAAGTCCAGTGTGATGTTTCCACAGTCAGAAATTCAATTCAATTTTATTTGTATAACGCTTTTAACAATTGACGTTGTCACAAAGCATGCCTGACATGAACACCATAGACAATCTATGGGCTACTGTTAAGAGGAAGACAAGAAACATATTAATATTACAAAATAAATTGTACTTTTTCTCCCTTTCATTTTTCAAGATGCACTCTATAAATGGACACTCTACTACCCTACCACTTTAATCACCCTACTATGATTGTCACTGTATGAGACTTTGCATCTTATACTCATAACCTCATTTAGAAGTCTGTGCTGCTGCTACCTCGGAAATATACCTTGTAATATACTTTATCCAGATTTAGCAAAATAATTATGGCCCTTATAGTGTAAAAAGCATGCTGATGATCAGACCTGACTTACACCATGTTGCACTCAGTTGCTCATAGGTAATGCTTAAAATATAATTAAATATTTAAAGTCTTTAATTGCTGGAGCATTTATTTGCACAAGTAGACACATTTTCATTGGATTTTATACGAATGCCATCATTTAAACATTACATTTAAACATTTTACTCCCATAAATACAATTTAATATTTTTCTACTACAGTGGCGGTGTTATTTAGCTTGAAGCGTTATATAAAATGAAGCTTTATATAAAATTGCACACAATAATGTCTGTTTACAAACAACAAATAAAGTAATTTTAAAAGCTATTATATGTTCTTTAATGCAAAAAAAAAAAAAAAAAAAAACAGAAGTGAGACTTCAATAGATGTAGACCATCAATGATTGGTATGTCGTCCAAATTGTGGAATTAAAATACTTTAGCTAAAGCAAGTTCAGAGGCACCTGGGTTGTTTTTACAGAAAAACGCAAAAAACAAACATTAAAACCTCAAGAGAGAGAAAAAAAAATCTGTGACCTCAGCACAATTTAGCGTGGAACTGAGCAAACAAATCTTGCTACCGAAGTATCAGCATAATATTAGTACTGTATATGCAAATGTTCCCTAATAAATAATAAGAATTAAGCACTTCTAGAAGTTGTTCTAGATATAAATTCAATACATTATGTAAAAGATATATTTTTTGATGAAACACAATATAAATGATTCTCTGCTTATTAACAAAATTCCATCAAGGCAAACTGATAAATCAAGACATATGTGCTGTCAATAAAGGAAAAGAGTAAATATTACTCTGTTCATGGATTTAATAATGGCTCATCTGAAACTTCGGCAAGAAACAGAAACACAAGTAAAGTATTATGTCAGAATATTTCAAATCCCCTATTGTCTTCACCTATTCTGTACTAGCATGATGTGCAAATAGTATAATTTTCATTTAAATAATTTAAATAAATAAAAACATCATTGATGCACAAAAACATTTGCAAACTAATGTTTGGAAGAATTCCAGCTAAAATAAAAAATTGAACATAAAAGAACTTGCTCTGCCAAGCCACATTCTTCTTACCTTTTCCATGCAAAGGACTGATGAGGGCAACACTACATTTTAGACTCATGCTTGCCCGTTTGTACAAAAAACACAATTCAAATGTTATAGTCCACCACCAAATCATGCATTCATACTTAATGGTAAAAAACCACAATTTTCCACACACACCACACACATTCAGGCATGCATTAGCTAGATCTGGACATTTTTCCACTTATCGCTAAAAAATTTCTGTATTCTATTTCCCATTAATTAAACATAGAAGGTAGATGCTCATTTACAATTGCCTTCTATTTCGTCCACTAAAGTCTGTTCCTGGAATTTGCTTGCTCCTGGAATTTACTATAATTAATTAATGGTTTGACCCATTTAGAAATTTAGTAATTTATGCTTGCTTGTTTGAGCAATGTCAATATCATACAGTTAACAAATTAAGAATTGTTTCAGTAGAAACATTTTTACATTGTATTGTAGTACAGCTGAGAAAAAGCAATAATCTTTTGCTGAATCCATGCTACAAAAAAGAAAAAACAATATATACAGTATTAATAATAATAAAAATAATAATATAGAGAATAATGGGGTGTATTTGGGATTTTTAATGTCAGTTTTCGTGACTTTCAATATGTGATTCTGCTTCCAATATTAAATGAAAAACAGCCACAAGATGCCAGCCATGAGGGCCCTGCCCTACACAATACATTTCAGTCATAAAAACAAGCAAACAAACAAAAGAATTAAGGACAAACAGTCACAACAAACAAACAAAACCCCCTAAAGAATCTGAGTATAATGTACATTATAGAAAATCCATCATTCACACACACGGTGGGCTTAGTTTATCTTGCTGTAACATGCTACTTTTTTATTCACAGTTCTTTGTCCCACTTGTGGAATAGTTCATCTTCCAAATTACTGTCGATATATTCATGCAATATGGGACTTAAATCGTTCACACTAAGTAAAACTTTTATAAACTAAAAATATTATATTATCTGCTCCCCAAATAACCACACTCTAATCATAAGCATTGTAATGTTTGT
Source organism: Clarias macrocephalus (assembly GCA_011419295.1). NCBI lineage: Eukaryota > Metazoa > Chordata > Actinopteri > Siluriformes > Clariidae > Clarias > Clarias macrocephalus. The sequence continues at coordinate 10,288 of JAAGKR010003622.1, forward strand.
TAAATTCATGTAAATGGGAAAATTGTCTGAGATTTAATCTGTGTAAATCTACCCATAACAATAGGTGATGTCAATACTCTTCATAGTTATAGCAAAATTTTGTCATAAGAGTCAATAAAGTATTAAGCATCTTCTCAATAAACCTTGCTTAGGTTAAACTTTTAAAATTCATAAAGCAGATAGTTCCACTGAGACTATTGTATGTAGAGGTGGAAAATACTGCAGACTGTACCTTTGACAGGGAAAAAAAGATGTTCCTACTTCACATTATTACATGACAGATACAACAGACATGTGTCACACTGCACAAATCTTAATTACATGGTTACAATAAAATATCTCGCATGGCACTTTGTAATGCCAAAATGGAGTGTGCAACGGAACAGCACTGATAGGAGACTTTAGATAAAGCTACAACTAATTTTAGATCTATATTTATTTACTATTCAGTGAGTCAGTGTTGGATCGAACAGAGGTAAAAATCACAGAGGAGACCCTTTGGCACTCAGGAGCATAGTATGTTGTTTCTGGTCCAGATGAGAATGATATGGATCATAACAAATGAGTGTGCATGTAGTAATCACTGCAGTGTAACTTTTCTTCAAATTAGGAAGCATGCACATGTTCCACTGAGTGCTACCGTAATCAGTCTACCAGACCTTTTTACCTGAGACCTCTATTTATATCTGAAATATAAGGCTAATCGTATTCACTGCCTATTTTTACGAGGTCTAGAAGGAGATCTTATTTAATAAAAAGAAAAATAGTTTACAATATGTGTGCTTCTACTTCTTAAGGGTCTCTCCTTGTTTATGTATGTACTCCAAAAACAGTCTACATTTATTTAAAAATTGTTATAGATTGGAAAATTTGGGTGGTCCCTACAAAATGATAGTCACTTCCTGATAACCAACTAAAATAAAATAATAAAAAAAACAAGGCTATGTAAGATATGAAGATTTTTGTCTATAAAACAAAAATGTTCAAGTATGTGCTATTAACAGTCTAATTAAAACCGTTCTGCCATAATTCAATCTTTAAGGTGCCTTAGAGATACTATGGGAAATTACACTGGGAAAAAAATAGAAGTGTCTTTCCTCCAAGAAACTTAAGACCACAATTCTAAAACTGGAAACATACAAAATACTGCAACCACTTGCAACCAGTTTCTTTTTTAAAAAATGGCACAAGTTAATTTGTTGGCCTTATACAGCACAACAGAATCACTCTGGCTAAATGTTTAACTGGAAACTAAAGGGGAGGAGAAAACTGAGTATTATACTTCCAAATGCACATCAGCCATTTCCCATAGGTTTCTTTTTTAAATATATAGCTAAACATAACACTATTGCACCTGTATCATAGATACCCAACAGAGTAGGAAGTGATAGCTTGGTAATGTGCTGGTGGTTGTAGTAGTTGTATGCATTTGGGCATCACAGATGTAATTTCTGTTTTCTTACATATCAGCATAAAAGGGCAAAAGCTTTGTTTTAAATTATAAACTACTTAAAATGTAAAAAGGATATGAAACACCCCAAACCAATCCATTTAACACAGTGTTAGAGGGCAAGCAACATATTAACTCAAGGTGAAGGCAGAAAATAAACTGCCCAGCATTTTCGGGTGAGTGAATTTCAGTATGACAGCCAAGAACATGGCAAAAAATTAGTAAGAGCAGGACAGAGAAGGTCTAACATACAAGCAAAGTTAAAGATTTTTGGACACAACTTTGCCACCACTGCATCTTATGGAAATTTCAGGCACTGGTATTTGGGTTTAAAACGAGCTGGTGGAGGGTGTGCTCAGCCTCTTCCCAATATAGACCCTATAAAAAACAGAGCATCATTATATTATACCATAAGGCTGAAAAACTCTATTAAATGTGCTTATCTCATAGGTATCAATAATCCATCACTGCTTTCTTACAACTAATTTAAAATAAAACAGGCAGCTTTCTAATATGCCGTGAGACTTACCCCAGTCCTAGGGCGAGGATGTGAGAAAGCAGAAGGGAGGGAATGAACACTTTAAGAAATTCAGCTGAGAACACTCCACCTTTCTTCATAGCGCCGGTCCTTCTCATACTAAGAGAAACCGATCCTGAGCGTTTTGGGTGCCGAAACTGGAACTCCCTGAGCAAAGCAGGTCAGTTCATACTTATTTATATTGCATATATTTACATGATTCACAAATTTCCATAGCAAACAGAAAAAACCTTACAGTTAGTTTAGTGTGTAATGGTTGCTTAGTTGCTTATCCAACATTGATACTTTAAAAATGCATTAATATTATTATAACATTAGAAACTGCTACACTGTAATCAATCTAAAATGAACAATAAATAAATAGATATTCAGTGAAGACAAGGAGTAGAATAAAAAGATTATGGGCATATAAAAACACACACACTTATAAACACACAGCAATGCCTCGTTCGACAGGTGATTTAGTATGCTGTGGATCATGAGCTCTTCCTTTCCTTCCCCATATTCTTCTTTTTCCATTATCATCATAGAAGTTAACCTTTCCATATGTTCATATTTCCAAAAAACCCTATCCAGAGCTGGGCAGGTTTTTATCTTTTGAGATAAGATATACATACATATTTATTTCCTAAGGAATAGTTCTGCATTCCTTCCTTTTCAAGAATATAACAAACTGTTGATTTGGCCATTTCCAAATATTCTGTTATTTCTCTGATAGGTCTGTTTTTTTTGTAGCAAAATGCTGGCCTTCTTAATTAGCTTCAACACCTCTTTTGAACCGTAAATAAAGTGTTCCATTTGAACAGCTATCAAATGCGAATTTGACACTTTGAATCACCTCCAGAAATGTTATCTCCTTAAAATGTCATAAATTAATGCATTAGGCTAATTGTCCAATTACAGATCTTTTCTCATTTACAGGTTTGACAAATTTTCAACTTTACGATTGCAAAAGCAACAGGCTCACCGTAGAAACTGTACTTTAAGAAAATAAAACTTTTCCTAGGCTGGCAAAATGCAATGTTATATTCTGACATGATTCCAGGTGGTGGCAGTGAGCCACAGCTCAAAGTTTAAATAAAATAACCAGTACACTCAGTGTACTGTTTTGCCAACATTTTTTTTTTAGATATTGTGAGTGACATTGATGACACTGTAACTACAACATCCCCATCATTAAGCAATTCATGCTTCAAACATTTGTTAGGCCAAATAATCTGTGCATATTAATAGTGAGTACCCATACAGCCATTCTGTTTATATTCAATAATTTACTATCTTTTTTTTATTTATTTTTTAAATATAAAATAGGCTTTGTTTTAGATTATTTGCCCAGCCATAAGCTATTTTAAGTGTTCTGAGCAGGTTAAAGATAGTTGTGGCCATCATGTCCGGTTGGTTAGATGTACAGCATTAAATGCACTTTTCGGCTCACAATATTTTTGACATGCTACGGGTTTTTAGGAACAAAACCCCTTCGTAAGTTGGGGTCTATCTGTACTTTAGAGCCTATGAAAATTTATGGACTATGCAAGAATGGCAATAATAAATTTTTGGTTTTGTTGCAATTCACTGTGATGTGTACAGAGATTGATTAATACAAAATGAGTAGAAGTGTGCCACAGTCAAAATATTTAAAGGCTTAATTTTATGTGTAACTATATAGTCAGATAAAAGTGCAACATATTCCCTGTGACACTGCTAAAAGGTTTAAACTGGTCACTCACTTGGGAGGAATATTTTCAGGTCGACTGGACCAGTCTGCTACCCAACTCTCCCCTTTAACCATGAGGGTATCCTCCTCTTTGTCCTTGTCCTGACTGTCATCCTCTGACTACAAGAGCATAGAAAAAAATAAAGGGTTGGAAGAAAATTGTACATCATATCAAATTAAAAATAAAATGTGTGACCTGATCATAATCACAATTCATATACTGATGTCTGGCAGTAATAAAAAAAAAAAAGGTAAAAATGCAAACATCATACCTGACAGTCTTTCTCACTGGGCATCTCCACATCGAAGGTAATCAGGCCTTCATCATGCTCAGGAGTGTGGGGTCTTGGAGGACTTTAGGGTAAGCACACCAAACACAAGGACCAGTGTGAATTCAAGGAAATTACAAGTGAAATCAAACAATATGAAGACATGGAGGCTTTCTCTTTAGAAATTTTACTACAGTCTCAGCCAGGCTCGTCAACTTGAGTTGTTTGACAAAAGCTGCCATCAATGTATTTAATAAGCTAAAAATATTACATTTTTCAGTTACACCGAGTCATTTTGTTTATTGCACCCATAATATCTCATGCAAAGAATGGACAGTGGACAGCATCCCCCCGCACACATACCTTCTTCCCTTCCCCTCTGCCACAACCACTTACACAAGGACACAATTTATTGCATCATCATCATTTACATTTACGACATTTGGCAGACACTCAGAGTGGCTTTCTGAAGTAGAGATGCTTTGTATTATCCATAAAACATATTCTAATGCTAATGCAAATATATCAGGGTCTAAGAATACTAACCAGCTAAAACCCTGTTAGAGAGAAGTTATGTATATATAATAAATAAAAATATCAATAAAAAAGTACATGTTAAGAAAAAACATTTTATAAAAATGAAACAAAAAGGCAAGATTAATAGGTTCCCTCACCTAGGCATAAAGACACAGATTACTACTGATAGCAGTCACCTGTCTTTTCTTCAGGCTCTTACCTATTACATGATGACCCACTGGGGCTAGACTCATGCTGGGCATCGAGCAGAATTTTTTCCATGTCTCCATTATGGATGGAAGAGGATGAGGGGACATGCTCAAGTCCTCCAACCAGACTCTCCTCCTCTACTTCCTGCACAGCTTGCAGAGGTTGTGGAGGTTCAGTCTCACCCTGATTCCTGTTGGCCAAAGAAGCAGCCAGACTTGGGATCAGCTGCTGCCTTCCAGGCGCCATGTTCCCATTCAGTTCCAACTCCACCCAGGACCCTGAGGAATCAACCAAGCTATTAACTGTAACAGAACCTTTAACATTAAATTAGACAGAATTTTTTATATAAAGTCTGGGTGACTGGGATTATGTCTTAAACTTTATATCAGAATTCCAGTCACCTAGAACACACTACTGCAGAGCATTTAAACATAGCAGCTTTTGGCCCATATATGTAATAACATTATTGCTTTAGTAGTATCAAACATTTAATGTATTTTACTACTGATAGGAATTGGTCAATCACGGTTTGACATATTAATCCTGTGTTCATTTTTTAAATCAACAATAAATACGCTATTATTAAATGTAAAAATACATTTAGCTGTGATTTTTCCTTAAAAGGAGTACATACGCAAGTCATTCATAAATTGTCATAATTTTAATAAAAATCTGCTGGAAGAAAATTAACATTTGGGTGTGATCTGCAGAAAAGACAGTGCCCTTTATCTCTCATCCCTTGTTTTCCTATCTCTCCTTTAACAATGCTGTGGGGCCTTCTGTGTTTGTCCACAGCCCAGTTGCCATAGAAGTGTACGAGTCTAGCATTCCTCCGGCTTTTCATCTGAGGGACATCAGTTGTCACCTTGCATTAAAACAATAAAATGCTCTAGGATACGCGCACCCCAGTTACCTAACAAAAACCTAGTAAGCCAGATGCCCCTGTGCTATTCTGCTCTTTAACTGGAGTCCACAACTTCACTTTGTTCCGATTAAGTCATGTACCCTATAGACTTTTGTTATAATGACAACAATATATTGTATTTAATTTGCCCTGTAACAAATCATGCAAACCACCATCACAAACCACTCCTACGCATCGTGCTGGATGTGTGTGAAATAAAATATAATAAAAAAATCTAACAGCACTGATTTGCTCAATGGAAACAACATTGTACTGAGATATTGCAAACATTACGAATGAAATCACTAATAAAACTGGAGAGAAATATATACTGATATTCTGTCTGTGTTTGCATAGGTAACTACTGTTTACCATCACACATCATCAACTTTTATACTACAAGGTAAACCTCTAGTTGATAAACATCTATATCTCAAAATCATGTTTTTTCAGGGGATATAAATCTGTTTATCTACAATTAATTTAAATTTATAAATTTTATATTTATATATATATTTTTAAAGAGGTTGCATTTTTATACACCTTGTGTATTTATTTAATCTTATAACTGAAAATGCTTTTTAATTAACCTAATGTAATCTAGTACAGCATAAATATTAATGGTCTTAAAATGTAACTGTAAATATTTAAAAAGTAACAGCTAACTTTTAAAAAAAGAGAGAGATAGCCTTTCTCCCTTCTACACCATACATGATTTACTGTGCCCAGCTACTGAATTTAGCTTGAATATATAATAATGCAATAAATACTATCTACAAGCTCAAAGCACATCTTCGAATACCTGCTTTACTATGATATCTATCAAAAAACAGTAAAGAAACCAATAAAAGTTGACATTATATCTGTTTTGTGTCATCTATAGCTACAATCCCTGCACTAAAGGCAGATGAAGAATAATGAAAAACATATTTATCACATAGAGAACATCATATGAAGTAATAATATACAAAACAATTATAAGAGCTTGTTTATTATTTATTTATAAGTTTATTTGTTTATGATTATATTTATTTATCTTGTTTATATTGTTTATGCCTCACACAGAAATTAAAATGTTCTCTTATGGATGTAACTAGCAGGCCTTTTCTGAGTCAACATTAAAAGTTAATTGGGTAAACATGATTTTGACATGAACTTGTAAATAAAATTTATACTGTATGTCAGGTCTCGAAATATAATTTAATTAGTGAGAAACATTAATAGCTTGTGTACTATGATCACATAATATCACACAAGCATAGAAGCCATGTTGCTATCTTTCAGAATAATATGTAAGAATACATCTCTTACATAGGTCAAAGTACTTGTGAGATACTCCAGTGTTTATTTTGAAGTCTCTTTCAGCCAGCTTGTGCTTTCTCTTAACTGAAAATTATTATTATTATTATTATTAATCTTGCCCTCTACTTGGAAAAGAGATCTCTGGAAGGTGAGCTAGAAGATCTTCCTATATGAAATTTTGTGTCATTCACAAACCTATTAGGATTTTCAAACATATGAACACCAAATACATCATTGTAAACAGACAAAAAAAAATGAATAATAAATTTTGAATAACCCTGCTGAAAAACCCATTTTGTTCTAAAGAGCTACCAGCTGCTAAAACACAGACTGTAGTGTAGTGCAGAGTGTAGTGAAGATAGTGTCAAAACTGTAGATAGTAAAAGTCTAAAATGCACCTACTAAAGCAACATAATAGATATTTCAGAAAATAACACAACTGGAAGGTGACTAGGTAAGATGATAAGCTGGCCAGACAAAGCTGGATTTATTTTTTTAATCATCTAATATCTTAGCAAAAAAAATTAACCTTTGAAAGTATTTAGCAAATTATTGTAACAATGCAGCATGTTTTTACTGTTTAACCACTAATGATAATGTTGGTCTATATGGTGAGTAAAAATGATTGAGGATGTGAGAAAATGTATCCTGTTTTTGGACAACAATAATAACAAAATCAAATCCAACCTTCATTACTGTGAAAAACAAACTTTCTGTGACAGCACAAAGGCTCTTTAAACCCAATAATGTACCAAGCCTTTAACAGTTCATATGTTTAAACTTCTAGAAGGAAGTAAAAACGTGTATTATTTGGTGTAATTTTGATTTATAGCATTGAAAGTGCCTTTGCCCGTGTTTAAAGTGAGCAGAATATCTAAACGATAAATAAATAAAATATATAGTACAGTCCGAGAGACTAGGTTATTTAACAAGAAATAAGCAGAAAGCTCAGTTTCTAAGCTTGAATTTGCACAGTTGCCTAGTCATTAACAACTACACCCCCCCCCCCCCCCCAACTAGCCTTGTTTTGTTTCAGCCTAGCTCCGCCTTGCACAGCATGCTAATACACTATCTCACACCGGATAGGTCTACAGTCTGTCAATAATCACCCGTCACAACGCAAAGCCACATGTTTACATGTTCACCTCTTATTTCTATTGGTCTATCTTTATGACGAAATCCATACCCGCCCCCCCCAAACCCGCCCTGTCTGAAAGAGGAGGAAATTCCAGCCTATGTGGAACAATAGATGTTGCATAATACTATCTAATACCAATAGCAGGCATTAAGAGACTAAACAGCATCAAAACGTACAGCGAATCGGATTTTTCTACAAAAACGGTTGCCACAAAACTTTACCGTTCAGGCCTGGTTCTTCATTGTTGTTCTGCTGCACGGCGTCTGTGGCAGACATATTGCCTCTCCTGCACACTGTCGGGTCCGTCAACACAGCGGAGCGTGTGCACTCTCGTGAACGCGCAAATGCCGCGCGAGCCCCCGCGGGCCCGCCTGACCTGCAACGTCATCACGTGTTCGCAGCACCGACATTCATCAAAACACCTCAATGGGTTGGGAGAGGGAGAGAGGGGAAAACCATCCATTACAGAAAGACTATATAGTTAGTCTTGTGTTATAATAGTCCTTACTCTCATTTCCCTTATAATATACCGTACAGTATCCGTTTAAACCTTATAATAACACTTACCCTCAGTTCCTTCAGCATAGACAGCTCAGACTACTATGTGCCTCGCTTTCAGAGTGATCTCTGTTGGCTGGCTGTTTCTTTGGAGAGAGTAACAATGGTCTTGAATTTCCTCTATTTTTAGACTGTCTGACAGTGGTTTGGTGAAGTCCAAACTCTTTAAAGAGGGATTTGTAACCTTTTCAGCCTGATAAGCATCCACAACTATTTTCTGAGGTCCTCAGAAACACCTGTTGTTTGAGTCATGATACACAATTGTCAACTTATTAATGGAAACATCTGACGCTGATTAAAATTTTTATATATACTGATAACTCACACACTTTTGACACACATATGTGTTATTCAATAAAGTTCCTTAATAAATAAATAACTAAGATAACAATAACAATATTTTTGTGTAATTTATTTAATTACAGTAGGTTCTCTTTTTACTTTCAGTATGTAAGAAAATCAGATGTTGGTTTACTACAGGGGTGATACTAGGATTGTGTCAGTGGGGTGGCGTGGGAGGGATCATGGCAAATCAGATTCAATAAGCAATATATAGTGGCTTAGAAACCATTAAACATGATTTCCAAAATCTTGAGCAATTCCCCGTGTCCTAATACGGGTAGTATTAAGGCGGTGCTCTGGTCCAGTGATGTTTGTCATTGCCAGGTTGACAGTACATTTGCCAAATGATGGTGGTGGGGCACTGGGGAGGACCAATCATATTTCAGGTGCCACCACATGCCCCCCTCTAGAATTGCCCCTGGTTTACAAGCTTCAATCACTACTACATAATTTACCAGATTCAGCATCCATAGACATTAATTTTACATTTTAATTTTGTTTTGCATTTTAGTCAATCTTCCACTTTGGGATTCTAAGCACTGTTAATAAAAAAAAAATGCAATGCAATCAATTAAAATAACATGCAGTTTGTTGTCTCTGGATGTTCAAATTGTAAGTATTATTGCATGTGGAATTTTTCACTACAAATTATCAGTCTTTTAAATACATATTCTCTTCCTTTGGCTTCTTTTTAAAACCATTTAATACCATATAATTGATTAATTACATCCCATGTTTTGCATACAGATCTATAATGCATACATCTATGATGGAGCAACTAAAGGCAGAACGATAAGACTGCTGACCTGTAAATGTTGAAGTTTTAATGTAAAATAGGAGAAAACATTCAATGTGCTCAAAATAGAGTATCATGTTCTTAAACTATTATTACAATATGAAGCTGTAGCTCTGGGCCTGTGGCGGTTTTAGGCATGGGCTAACTGGGCAGCCGCCCAGGGCGACATTTTTTCATGACTACAAGGGGGGGGCAGCACTTGGGGGGGTTGATTGTTGATTGTCGATTTCAAAATAAACAGCAATGGAGAGAAAAAGGCCAAAGCTGTCAGGTGCCCAATTTAGAAAAAAAGAGAAAAGAAGAAGAGGAGAAACGAGCAAAAGATAAATGTATGCCTCAACGTTCTCTCTGTACGATTACTGTATCATGTCAATGAAGTTCTAATGATGATTAGTGTTATAACGTTAGGTTTGTTAGCCTTCTTGCTATGCTTGTTATGCTTCACAAAAATGCGCATGATTTCTATTAAATACCATTATGAACCATAAACTTTTTTCTCTAAAACCTTATTACAAAATTCCTTATATTCCTTATTGTTTTTGGGCACTTTTCCTATAGGATTTAACATCCCACCCACCAATAGAATCTATCACATACCAATACACACCATTATACTTTCCATTACAACCAATAGAATTCCCATAATAACCCTTAAATCCATTACATGGTGTTTTGGGCAGGGTTGTATAGTTTATTTACTACTATTATTTATTATTTATTTTTTTATATAGTGTCTAATGAGTCATGACAGACATTTAGCATGTAAAGGCATGTTTGTTTAAATTTCCAATTTATAAGAGTTACACTGCAGACTACATTGTTTTGATGTCAATGCAATACACTAGGCACCACATTGCACTTTGAAGGGCACTCTGATTTGGACAGTAGAGAGCTTGTGCAGGAAATTAAGAACTTCCCTCCCCTGCCATCAAAAACCATGACTCTCCTTGAGCTCATCACTTTTATTCATGAAAAGGATCTATCGGAGATCTACCCCAACTTTTGGACTGCTCTCAGAATTGCACTTACTCTGCCAGTGACTGTGGCTCAAGCAGAGAGGAGCTTTTCAAAACTGAAGTTGATCAAGTCATATCTGAGATCAACCATGTCTGAATAACGGCTCACTGGCCTTGCTATCATCAGTATTGATCACTCAATAGGGGAGCACATCTTGTACGATGACATTATTGATGATTTTGCATCAAGGAAGGCCAGAAAGGTCAGATTTTAGTTTTTTTTTTTTTCCTGTTTCAAGTTCAGTGTTATAATTATATTTTTCTGGAGTGTGGTGTGCTTTTTAGATTATTTATTTATTTACACAATATTTAACTATATTTTATCAGTATTTTATTCCTAATAAAAGTAATATGTAAAAGATAGTATATTTATTTAAGTTCCAAGATTTTTTTGTGATATTGTTTTAAGTGATTTGTGCAATAAAACAATATTGTTTGCAAAATTTTGATTTCGTGTAATTTTTTTTATTGTGTGGGGTGGAGGGGAAGCGAGTTTGGGGGCGGGGGGGTTGGGGATGGGTGTGCCCAGAGGCGATCTCGCCAGGGAGTAAATCAGTGTAGAACTACCACTGCTCTGGGCTAAGTTAAAAGAACATTTAGACTTTAAAACCACGGCTTTGGGAAAACCACCAGGAATTCTAATAATTTCATACTTGTTCATTCATGGTGTTAGTTTATAATTTGACAGATTAATTTACGTGCAATAAAACAGCACGTTTACAGCAGAGTGTGATAACCACTTAGAGTTACAATTATGAAATTAATCCATTACAGTTAAGCATGGGACATGTAAATTGATTGGTACAGTGATATTTGTTACTAGCTACTGTAAGATAGTCCTGCTTAAGTCCTGCTTAGGTCGTATGCTGTGTAAATCAGTGCTGGTATCTGTAATAAGACTTGTAATGTGTATATAGTTGATTTCACTGTAGTGTATTATTATTTTATATTTAATAATGTATTATTATTATTTTCATATTATAGTGTAAAATATGATTAAAAATTGCATGCACAATTGACTTTAAATGTATGCTCAATTCAGTGGTTACGAAAAGACAGACAACACAAAAATATATGTGGGACAACACCTACTTCCCTGTACAGACTAGGGCTGGAAGGTACATTAACTTTTTAAGGTGTAACACAACAGGGAGGAAAGGGGTATTTTTCATTTGTAAGTTGTATGTAAAGATAAATTTTACTGTTTATGTATTTTTTATTGCTTCCTCGCTTGCAGTAATTGAAAAGTACAATGCCAAAGGTACAAATGTACGATGGTAATGGTAAATGTAAAATGAAATAATTAAATAAATCTTAAATTAATATTGGCAATATATCAAAAAAACAGGGTCACCATTGACCCGGTTTTTTAAATTTTATTTATTCATTTAATTAATTTTCACTCTGTTTGTTGTGGTTGGAAAAATTATGTTTGGGAAAATAAATTGTTGCATAAATCTTTAAATAAACATGTGTAGAATGTAGAATGTAAAAATGTAAAAATGTAAGTGCCTAAGACCTTACTGTATGTTCGCAATGTGAGATAAAGATAAAGAGGAGAACTCATTAGATTGTACCACAGGCAGGACCTAATCACTTCTAAGGTCTACAACATAAACAGGATTAATTACACCTCCCAGAGTATATTAGACAAGTTATATATACAGTACATTATACAAGTTATATGTGCGTTATACATAAGATAAAACACATTTAGAGAGTAAAATGTTGCTTTTTTGGATCTCCTCTAATGTAATAATTACTTACTGTATGTACATAGCAGCACAGTGTGACTGCTTTGGATGTTAGGGTTAGGATGTAAGGTTAGGGTTATACTACCTGGCAGCAAAATAAAAGTGACAGTTATAATAACCTTTACATACTGTACAATAGATATAAATAAAAAATATAAGTTTATGGAATCATTGTTTGTTCTTTGTGAGTCATTGGAGGTCTTTCCATGCCCACAACCTTGAGGTAGTTTTAATCCTAAAGTAATTTCAGTTTTTTTATACTGTCAAATGTTATTGAATTACTGGTGCACATGGTGATATAACTTAATCTTAATGATTGAATATGACAGACAGGGATTTCCATCATCAATCATCTAGCTTGTTACTATAATTTGAGTAAAGATGAGATAGAAAAGCTGCTCAGTAGTAAAAAAAAAATTAATGTGTGGTACTGTATCACCATAGTCTTTTAGATTCAAGACACTTTTTACATCCATCAAAAGGTCTGTCAGTTAAATGACAAATATTCTATATACACAAAAGGAAAAGCATATAAAAATGTTAATACATATTACTAAAAGAGAATAAATAGATATAAAAATCCATAAATGAACCTCCAGAATGAAGTAATGGTAATGTAACAACCATCCTCCAAAGAGAACACTAGCATCCCCTCGTGGTGAAAAAACAAACAAACAAATGCATCAAACCACATTCTCAAATTTAATCTACCTTTACGCATACACTACATTTTACTCTGCAACCACAACTTCCACTTTAAGAGACTCACCTGTGTCCTCACAAACCATGAAGATCCTGTTTGATGTTATAGGGCTATGGGACATGGCTTGGTATCACTTTTTTTTTACTTTTTGATTTTGTAATAAAAATTTGGATGATGTCACAATTTAATTTGGCTTACCTTTGAAATGAATGGATTTGCTTATATGTATGTAGCCGCAACAGCAACAATAAAACAATTTAAGTTAAAAATAAAAATCAAACAATATCTAAAGCATGTTTTAAATCTGAAACTCCTCAAGATGGCATACAGCTATAAGGAATTTAAAAATAAAAAAGGCACAGTATTTAAACACAACAGCCTGTTCAATAATACAGGACAGGACTTGGTAACATAAAACACAACATACTAAAAGTTAATAAGATATACAGAGCATGAATCCCGGTATTAAATGGCCACGTAGTATCATGACATAAAAAACAAACAAAAATAAATGATCATTTTTGATAATTGGTCAGTCACAGAGGGCAAATGGGCAGATGCAGTCAGTCGAGCCTGCGCTTATACTGTACATGCGTCTGACTTATCCCAGTAACAGTATGTTATTCAGGATGGAGTAAAGGTAAAGGGACTCTAAAAGCATGTATCATTTTAGTTGAAAAAGTAGAATCAACACCAATCTAACATGGCCAAAAATGGTAAACAAGGCATTAGCTAAGACAGAAATGATCTAAATGAACATATGTTACTTTACATGTAGACAGTAAAACATGAACTTTTATGCATTTTTGCATAAAAACACAAGGTGTTTTGGCACACAAGGTTGTCTTCAGCAAAAGAAACAAAAAAAAAAACAAAAAAAAAAAGGTAACAAAAATACTGTAGAAGCACTGTGGTGAAGCATATACTGTAAGTAATGCCCGGATGCTCAAAATGTATATGAAAATAACTGGTCAGATGTCGACATATTTTTGGCCATATAGTTTATGTGTGGTGCAGCATGTGCTGGTGGATCTGTTCAATAATGGACCTCTAGAACTCAGACCTCTAAAGTCAGAGTGGCCACCATGAAGGACATGTTTTTTTTTGTGGAATGTTTCACAGCTGAAAATGTTGCCTACTGGTCAGCAGCTACATCTGGAGTACAGTGGGTACTGGCAAAAATATAATTTCCCTTTCAGTGAGCACAAACAAGTCTCAGGGCATATTTAATTTCAGGTAGAATCAAATTTTATGCTCTCTCTTCTCAAATGTCCTTTACCTCTTGAGAAAAAACTATTTCAACAAGGGAAACCCCACTGTCCACAACAAGGGGCTCTTAGTTTCAGAAAACAAAAGATAAATTTTGTCAGATATTAGATTTATCAGAATTTAACAAAATTTCAAACACCCTGCCATTCTGTATGATGAAAGCGTTGAATGTTCTTTCTGTCATTCAGTCACAGGATTGGTTCACAACAGCAGACCTGCTCCATGATTATTTCCCTCCTTTCCCTATTGCACCAAAATACAGAGACCTTTTGTGGTTTGCCTTCCGTGAACAGGAGTTCCATTTAAAAGTTCCACCCTTTGGCTGCTCTCTAGCATTAATGATACTTACAAGAGCATGTAGGCAGCCTGATCACTCATGATGTAAAGATGCATAATAATAATAATAATAATAATAATTCTTTTCTTTGGTCCCTAGCTGGCGTTTAGTCTGGACCTGGTCCTAAGGCTGTACGCTGCTGTGGGTGCCAATGGTTGTCGGATTTCTTACTGCAGGCGCCTCCATGCAAGGCGATCCATGGCTGTAGTTCTGGCCACATCGAGGTTGAGTCTGTGGTTTCTGATGTTGCCTTCGACCTGCTTGAGCCACGTTTTCTTTGGCGCTGTTCTTTGGATTCTCCACAGGGTGGGCCGATCACACCAGAGGAGTTTGTGTGGTAAACGGCTGCCGTCCATTCTACAGACGTGGCCAAACCATCGTAGTCGTCGTTGCTGGATTTGTTCCTCGGTTGTTGGCTGTTGCTCACATCGGCGACGAATTTCCTCATTTCGAATGCAGTCGCGGAGTGATGTGTAGGATTTGTCAAAGGCATCGCATTTGGAAGACTTTGAGTTTGTTAAGGTCTTATTTGAGTAGTGTCTATGTCTCTGATCCATAGAGGATCCATCAATTGGCAGAATCAGAGTCCTAAAGAGTCGGATCTTGGTCTTGTTGGTTATGTTGGTTTGCTTCCACAGACACCACTTCAGAGAGGCAAATGCTGTGGTAGCTTGACCAATTCGACTGTGGACCTCTGCTGTAGAAGCCACTTTCTTCTCCTGGACCAGCGACCCGAGGTATTTGAATTGTTGGACCTGCTCAATCTGCACACCATCAAATTTCACGTTGGCCAGCGACCCATCCGTTGTCAGCACTTTCGTTTTGTCCGTGTTAATTTTCAATCCATATGATTGGGCGACGTTGGCGATGTTGTAAAGAATGTCCGTAGCCGCGTCGTCGTCTGCCAGGATGGCACTATCGTCTGAGAACATGAGATCAGTCAGAAAGCCATCCTCACCGTACTGGATTCCTTGTCTGCCTTCGAAGACTTTTCTCATGATGGCGTCGGCGACAATGTTGAAGAGCAGAGGGAAGGCGACATCTCCCTGACGGACTCCAGTTCTGATGGTAAACTCTTCCGATAGTTTGTTTCAGATGCGTACTTGACTGGAGGACCCGGCATAGCTTTCCTGAAGGAGCTTGATGACTTTCGGAGGTACATGCTCGGTCTCCAGTACCTTCCACAGTGCTGGCCAGTGGACGCAGTCAAAGGCAGATTGAAAGTCAATGAAGACGATGACTGCCCTTTTCCCACATCTAATTCTTTCCTCCATCAGTTGACGGAGAGTAAAGATCTGGTCACTGCAACCACGGTTTGGCCTGAATCCAGCTTGCTCCTCCCGGCTTGTCTGTTCGCGGTATCGCTGCAGCCGCAATTGGATGATTTTCATGAAGATCAACGATGGACAGCAAGCTTATGCCTCGATAATTCTTGCAGTCTCAGCTGTCACCTTTTTTGTGTATGGGCACAATTTTGGCCTTCTTCCATGCTCGTGATATTTGTTCCATGCGCCAGATGTTTCGAATGAGCAGGAGCAGTCGGTGGAGTATTAGATCCCCACCAGCCTTGATCGCTTCGGCCGTGACCTGGTCCTGCCCTTGTGCCTTGCCAGTTTTCAGAGTTCGAACGGCTGTCCGGACCTCGTCCAAAGTTGGCTCAGTGTCAGACATGTCGACCTCTGGTGGCTCGATGCGCGGAAGCTCCGATTGTAGTCCTTGCGGTGGAATGTGGTTGTACAGTTCCTCAAAGAATTGTCTCCATCGTTGAAGGCGCTCGGTCGGCGATCGCACAAAGGTACCATCAGCATTTCGGATGTTGTCATTCGTTGACCTAGCCTTTCCACTCAGTCGTCGAAGAGTCTGGTAGAGCGTGTGGTATTCGTGTTTGGAGGCTGCCTGTTCCAAGTCGGCCGCCACTTGGTTCCAGTAGGCCTCTCGCTCTTCTTTCATTCGACGACAAATTACTTGGTTGAGCTGTCGATATTGTTAAAAATTCAGCAGTTTGACTCGCTTTCGTTCATTCACCAATTCCAGGCATTCATCGGATATCCACGGCCGCGTTCGATGGCGAGTTGGTGGACACATTTCCTTGGCGCAGTCCATGATCGCGCTCGATATTTGCCTTTCTTCAAGGTCGACGTCCTCTGATTGTGCTAGGACCGCGAAACGTTTGGATAGCTCAAGTTGGAATTCGGCCTTTCGGACAGGGTCAAGAAGACCCTTCCAATCCAGCTTGATAGGAGGATGAGATTTACGTTTGGAACGATGCAGCCGAAGTTGGAACTTGGCATGCACAAGGTAATGATCCGATCCACAATCTGGTCCACGCATCGAGCAGACATCCTTGAGTGACGATCGGAACAGGGAGTTGATCAAGATGTAGTCTAAGACAGCCAAGTCCTTGCCAGCTGGATTTTGCCACGTGAGTTGATGTTTCAGGGGATGCTGGAAGTGGCTGTTTCCCACAAGGAGGCTGTTGGTGCTAGCAAAAGATAGAATGCGCGTTCCATTGTCGTTGATCTCTCCGTGTCCAAACTGTCCCACCGTGTCCTCCCATCCTATTCGATCTGTACCGATGTGGGCGTTAAAGTCGCCCGCCAGGATGGTCACATTGGTCCATGGGAGGGAATCCAGCGTTTGCTGGAGTTGGTTGTAGAAATCGTCCTTGACTTGGTCCGGACTGGTCTCGGTTGGGGCATAAACGGAGATAATGTTGGTTTTGACAGTGCCATTGATGGTGAGGACTGCCAGCTGTTCAGATATTGGTTGGAATGCAATCACACTCCTGGCTGCCTGACTAGTGACCATAAATCCGATCCAGTGAGTTGTAGTTCTGATATTGCTGCGATGGTGATTTTGCAGTTTGTCAATTCCTTCGCGATGATTTCCTTTTGTCCAACTTGGTGACCAGTTCGGATGTTCCATGCGCCGATACGAAGTTCTGATTTCGGCGTGGATAGTCTGGGTCTTCGGCCAGTAGCCCACTTCACATCAGTACCAGGAATGTTCGACAAAGTACAATATCCAAAGTGTGATGGACATCATGTGCTTGAAAAGACTATGAAATCAGCCTTATATTGTCATAGTATGTGAAGGGCCCTCTTGTTCTTCTAAGAATTATCTTTCTTTCAGAAAAATAATTTGTGGATTTTTGAGGTCTTAACATGCTCAAAAATCATAAAAATCTGCTGCCATTAGGACATCTGAGTGGCTGGGTCCTGGGCATGGGACGAGGCCATCACACAAGATTTTGCTACATAGCTCATACATACTTGCACATACAAAATCTGGTGTTTTGTAATTTTTATATCTCAAATGGTTGAGCCATGATTATGTCTTAAACTTGACCTGTACCCTAGTATACTCAACAAAGAGTTGTAAGGTAGCTGTCACCATGTCAATGTATAGCACATGAGGGCTCTGTCTCACAGATACCTGCTGTGAGACAGAAAGTACAATACCCTTACATGCTGTACATTGACATGGTGACAGCTATACTACAGCTCTAGTATGATGAGTATGACTACTCAGTACTACTACTCGTTTGTATGGCTTCTCATAATAGGGAAGCACATGTCAAGTATTGTGACCTGTACATAAAACATTCTTAAGTGCAAGATCCTCAAGATTTGAAATGTATATGTTTAATGCATATTAATCATTTGAATGCAGTGCACAGTACAGTACCTAAAGACACAATGGAAAATCTCCAGCAACATTGAAAGTATGTGTAGCTGCTGTTCCTTGACATTGCAGGACTGAGAATGGTAACTCAATATGCTCTCTTAAACTTTTGCAATAAGACTGGGAGAGCTGTACACCTTTATTTTTAAATAAGGTTGTCATTAAAATGTTTTACATAATAATATATTTTTCATAATAAATAGAAATGTAAAAAAATAATAATAATATCTCTTAAGGTAAGTATCTGAAAGTATTGAAATTAGATACAGTAATTGTAAATCAGTTAAGTTTGTGTATATAACATGTTTAAGTATTGCAATAATTAAAGTTTGATAATTATAAGATTGCCTCAGGTCCATGCATGGAACATAATGTAATGTGTTTAATCATATAAGCAGTTTTATCATGTCTATGTTAAAGAGCTACAACCCACTTAAATGCAGTATTGACTCTGACATTACCCTGAATCTTGATAAGCACTAATGGTACAAGATACAGGATAATAACACAGACGATACTGAATTTCTCCTTCTTTCTTCTTCTAAGTGGATTCTTCATCTTTTCGATTAGTTTAGAACAGTAAGTTTTTTCATTGTGACCTTAAAAAGTACACCTTTTTTCTAGTTCACCTCCCCCCCCCCCTTTTTTTCTTGTTCCCATCTATGAAGAACTGTACACTATCTTTATATGTCTGGTAGATGTATCTATAGTATTCGCTAGCTAGGTCAATTGTCTTGTCAACATGCTTGATCACTAGTAAATTCTAATCAATATTTGGTGGTTCTAATATCCAGAGGGGTATAACAGGCCACACTACAGTTGGACACACAACACCTTGGCACATACACACCCATATCTACTACCAGCCTATCTCCTTTCCAAAAAAAAGTCTTCTTTCTATGTCCTCTCCTTCTCCCAACAATCATCCAGCACCCCCCCACCCGCGACCCGTATAAAGAAGTATAGACAATGAGTGAGTGAGTGATTAAATAAGTGATGATGAAGTAATTGTATCATATATTTTAGTCTCGGTGGCTGTCACACCATTTTCCCCAAAGTGTAAAAAGCTTAGACAGGTTCTCCTGAAAGGGTTTACCTAATATTTGAACACTAATCAGGGTAGTGGACGGTGCATGCGGTGTTAAGAATAGAGGAGTTTTTTTCCCCCCCTGCTCAGTAGCGTCACCTGTCGGTTACTTACAGGCGTAACCTGTTCATGTCCAGCTTTGTGTTGATCACACAGCAGCAGTCCGCTGCTCTTCGTCTTTGTCCTCAAGGCAACTGCGCGCTCTGCCTTGAATGTAACGCTAGCTAGTTTTTTTCTTTCTAGTCGAGTATTTTGAGCCATCATTTAAAAGACTGTTAAAAGATCAGAAGGATTCAAAGATGGTGTTAGTACACGTTGGATACCTGGTTCTACCCGTTTTCGGCTCAGTAAGAAATAGAGGTATTTATTCCGTTTACTTGTCTTAAGCCATTAACATTAGCTGTGTACGAAATCTTCCAAAATACCACTTGCTTGCTAACATAGCTAGCTACGAGCACTTCCCTAGAAACAAACACGTCGACCTTGGTGGTAATTCCGCTCTGGCTGTGAGCTAGCAATAAACACAATTCACCGTGGCTGTTTGCCCTTCTTGCTGGCTAGTGAGCAAGCGAAGCGACAAGGGAGGATTTCACATAATCGTTGCATGGCCGATTTCTTGATTAGGGCAAGCTAATCTGTTAGCTAGCCAGCTAGCAGTTGAATGTTTTGAAAAACACAATACTTCATTTTTTTAGTGAAACACATTAATTTGAGCATTGTTTTGTCTTTAGTAACTGCATATATACATGTGTGTATGTGTGTTTTCATTGGTGTCTAATTTCCCCTTTAATATTCGAGCGCGGCTAGCTAGTTAGCTAGAGCCGCTAATAGACAATGAAGGCCTGAGACAGTAGCTTTTGGAGATTGTGTGGCTATTTGGTGTAGCTGATTTTACACGGCAATCCATTTGTGCAAACTGACTTTTGATAGATGTCGAACATTAACCGACCAGTTAAAATGTGAACATTGTGTTTGAGGGATATCGGCATTCAAGCTGCAGTTCTTTGTAATGGCAGCTAATCAGCTACCTGTTCGGGTATTATTGTTTTTCAGCAAATAGTAGATAACTATACGATCCGGCTTCCATGAAGTGTTTAAGTGCAATGGCATTTGGTTATTGGTCGCCAATTCCATAATTATTCCTACGCTTGCATTGGATGACGGGGCTCACAGGGTGAGACATCCGCTAATTAGCTATCTAGCTAACTATGCTTAGCTTGCTCACATCGTCTACTAGCCCGATTGACTAGCTAGCTGAGCGAATGTAGCTAGCTGGTTAACTAAGCTAGCGTGGCACTGATTTTTTTTCTTTTTTTTTTTTTTTTTTAACCATGGAGTGGCATCAACGATTTCATTGTGCTTTTATTTCTGTTTCTTATTTCCTGTCTCATAGTATCGAGGCTGGCTCTACATTCTGCATTATCCGATCTTTGTCGTCCCCCCTCCATTGTGTAGCTAATGATCATCTGCTGCTGTGTGGTGTGGCCTCTGCCTGTTCTCTGCATTTAGCTGTTTTGTGATCCCCCTTCTTCATTTCCTCTTTCCATCCGAAGACGACATTGGTATTTGAACACCCAAGAACAGTGCTCCCCTATGTTAAAGACTAAAAAAAAAAAAATAACATTGAGCTAAAATGTGTTTCTCTATGTTAAGTTGACATAGTTAACCCGTATACAGTAGCAATAGAGGAGTTGACTCATGTACATCCCTTCCAGCCTTGGTAGTCAACATGTGTAAATTCCTGTAAAGTGGATGCATTTTGCAGTTTCTTATTCAAAGAAAGCATCATGCCCTTCGTACTAGCAAAGGTGCATTGTACCCACCGGATGTGCTGGCTTTATGTATTTGTTTGTATGTTTAGTTAAAAATTGGACACATTTGATAATTTTACTTCCTGTATCACAGACTCCTAACCTTAGTCCTGGAGTACCTCCTGTCCTGCATATTTTAGTGTTTAATTCTGCTCCCAACACGCCTGATTCAACTAATAATGTAAACAAGAACCATTCCAGAGTTAAATTAGGTGTGTTAGAGCAGGCAGAACACAATCATGTGCTGGACAAGTGGTATTCCAGGACCAGAGTTGAGAATCTGTAGCCTGTATGGCTTTTAAAAAAGAAGTGGTGTTAAATAAGTCTCTATTAAACAGGAAAGAAAACATGCTATGTGATGTAATGGCCGCACAAACGTTACACTGCACCTGTGTTTATCATCCAGACATGTGCCACATGGATTTAACAACTGCCTACATAAGGCTCATCAATACACACAGCATAAAAATTTGCTAATTAATTAAGCCCTTTACGTGATCTCTGCACTAACAAATTCCAAAATGCTATCCATTTCACAGGGATGTTTAATTTCCTGCACTGCTACAAATATCCTCTATTAGAGTGAAAATGTCTATTGTTTGGTTGTGGTTTCTCTACCTTTTGTTCTGATAATAGACTTCAATGCATGAATCACATTATTCATTATTTATTTTTTATTTTTATTCAACATTGATTAGACTCCAATGTAATCTTTCTGTAGAAAAGATGTACCCTGCTGTACTGTAATGTGCTGTAGCCAACACATCTGCTCATTGGATGCTGCTTTTGTTCTGTTTAACCCTGTACGGAGCATGGTGGGCCTTGCCTTTGGTCAATGTTGTTTTTATTTGTTGCATGGTGTTATTATTATTATTATTATTATGACACAAATCCACATATACTAATATTTTTCAATAAAGAATATAGTATTTTTCCTAACCTCCAGTGTGCTTCTTGCTGATTTCCATTTATTGCCCCCTCCCCACCTCCTCCCTCCTGCTGTGACAAAGATAGATCCTTGCTTTCTTCATCATGAGAGCTCACTGAGTATATATATGTGGCCATTTATGTTGATTATTTAGGCACTTGAAGGTACAGTGAGAACCCAGTGGTTCTGTAGGCCGGAAATTAAGTGTTTAAGAAGAAAATAAATTAGAAAATTATTTGACTACTGCCTTGCATTTTATATATCTTTTTTTTTGCAAATCATCACAAAAAAAAATTAATGGTGGCGTTATGAACAGAAAACTATGCCTTGAGGTATTTTGTTAGTCAGTGATTCCAAGATGATGTCCCTATGCTATACTAACACCTGGAAGACGTTTTGGCAGTGTGTGTGGGGGATTTCTTTACAGACGTAATAAATATAAAATAAACTTGGGTCTCAGATGGTTTAAATAAATAATTTATTCTGTTTGCTGTTTGCCAAAGGACATACATTTATGTAGCACATTTGGTGAGCATAAAATCATTATGAAACAATCAGGTTACAGTTATTGAAGCTGTAAATTGGATTATTTTAACCTGCTCTTGTTTTGGCTTTGACCAAACAGAATCAATGGTGATAAAACACAGTGTTTCAGACTTAGGTAATAAGATACACTTTAACATGAGCATTTAAATAAATTATAAATAAATTATCTAAAATAAGTTCTTTGATTAGGTAATGATGCCAAGAACAGGTAACTGTTTATATGCCAATGTTATTTAATCCAGGTGTGTTGATAGATGGCACAAAACAGAAATGATGTAAAATCCCAAAGAGCCAGTTAAGGACCAACAAACAGAAAGCATGACATATGGCCATAAAAAGTCCTAGATTTTTACAAATATGCATGGGATTGAAGGAAAGATAATTTTGGGTGTTAACATCCCTTTTCATAGTTTTCCAGTTGCAGTTTATTGCTGGTCATCTTGTTTTTGTACTCAAGTGTAGACATTTTCTTCACATTATATTCATCCTATTTAAATCAATATTGAAGATGCATAGAAATGTTCAGCCACATGTCTTGTCAAAGTCCATTATGTCACTTTTTAATTTCATGTATGTTCAATTAAAACATGTTTGTTTCCCATATGCACTCAGAACAAGTCATTAAATCATAACTCACTGATTTATTTCTTGTGTACTTGTGTAATAAGAATTTTTTTTTTTGCTCTGCTATTTTCTTGCATGCTATGCCAGGACAACTATACAAATAATTTAGTGAATCCTTCATCTGAGCCAAAGCCCATAGATTTTTCAGGGTCTTTGAGAAAGCAGGTGTGGCCAAGGAACCCCCTCTAAAAGGCTCAGCTAGCTGCTTGGAATAGTCAGTGAATAGTAGTAGACTTGCTCACATCTGTTGTTGAAGTGTCAGCTGCTGAGAGGTGAGAAGTGACCATGAGAACCAAAAAGAAACTACATGCTGCTGATGACTACCACTGCGATGCCCTGGTAGTATCACAAGCCAGTATATTTGTACAAAACACTCAAACTTCACTCTGCATTCTTCAAAAGCGCAGTAAGGTTTGAGGAGCTTATGATAGGTGATCAACAAGAGTTGTACATTAATTTAAAAATGTGCGTCTCTTTGCGCAACGTTAGTTGATGTGGTGTCATTGTTCTTGCAGGATCTCAGTTTAACAGGCATCAGCATAGCCATGCTACCTCTTGCCGGCATTTCCAAGTAGGGCCCCAGGCCCAGATCCCTGTTGACTTCCCAATGCCCCATCCAGGACAATCTCAGGCGGGCATAAACCCGCACCTTGGCCCAACACACCAGCCAGCTGCCCCGTTGCATCCTCCCCTTGGCCACATACCAGCACCACAGTTCCAGGACATCCAAGGCCCCCCCTTCCTACCTCAGGCTTTACACCAGCAATACCTCATCCAGCAGCAGATCCTGGAGGCACAGCAGAGGAGGTTCCTTCCACAGCCCAGGTCAGACATTGGCAAATCCATAGCCTGCCAAGTTATGCATTATTTGGATGTCATAAAATGCTAACATTAAAAAGCCTAAAATGACAAAACCACATATCTATTGATAAGCTGATATCAAACCTTCGTTCTTTCAAGCAGACATGCCCAAGAGAGAACAGCACACCATCCCCAGACGATCCGTCCCCCCTATGAATACACCCCTTCCATACATGTTCCTCCCCCTCCACCTGTGCCACAGCAGCCACGCTATCTTGCTGAGGGAACAGACTGGTAATGTTAAAAATCCATATATTTTTTTAAACATGGCTACTTCAAAGATTTTTATAAATTGTTTCATAGTTTTGTTAAGTACAACAGCACATCATTAAATAGTCATATTACCATACAGAGTGGGCTCTCTGGTAATCATTTATTTAAATATAGATTTTTTTATTGAAATATAAAGCACATCTATACTAAACAGCAAATGTCAGGAAGATCTAGATGCAAATATATGTTAGAGTTAACGAAACATTCATGCAAACGGTGAATACAAAATCTGTGAACCCATGGTTGATGGTTCTCCTTCTCAGGGACTTGAGTGTGGACCCTGGTCTACCTCATTCACACTACCATGTCCCTCAGCTGCCGCAGCACTATCAGCACTACCTGGCCTCTCCAAGGCTGCACCACTTTCCCAGAAATGCATCTTCAGCACAAGTGGTATGTCTTCCATATTCCTTACAATAAGGTGATATGCATCTGGTATGCATTTCTGGATGTACTGTATTATGGAAGTTGCCTGTTGATTGTTCAGTTTTGTATATACAAATTATTTTCAGTGAGGTTTATCTTTGGTTAGATGTTTATTCATACTAAGAAGAATATACACTAACTATTCTCTTCATTAGAAATAGGTATTCAGGTATCGAATCAGCCGAATCATGTGGCACAAATGAAAGGTACCATAGAAGAGCTTCAGTTAATGCATAAGCACGTAAGCAGTGGTCTTAGGGATTGATGTGTTGTTGCACATCAATCTGGAAAGTGTTAAACAACCATTTCCAAAAATTTACAGTTAGAAAGATTATTCACAAATGGAAAGCATTCAAGACAGTTGCCAATCTTCCCAGCACATTCACCCCAAGGTCAGGCCGTGCGATGCTTGGACTAATAAAAAACAAACAATCAAGAGCTTTATCTTAGACCTTTCGGGCCTCACTGAGCATGTTCGAGTCCTTGACAGCACAATTAGAAGAAGACTGAACAAAGACAGAACATGGAAGCACAACTGAGGTTCGCAAAACTGCATCTGACCGCTAGACTTCTGGTACAATGTCAGATGTGTAAATAAGATCAAAGTGTTGTTTAGCTTTAATGCCAGGACCATGTTTGGAGAACAGCATTTCAGCAGGAACACTTCATACCCGCTGTCAAGCACAGCAGTAGAGGGTTGATGATTTTGGCTTGGTTTGCAGTCACAGGATATGGGCATCATGCAGTCATTGAGTTGACCATGAACTCCACTGTATACCAGTGTATTCTAGAGGTAAATGTGAGGCCATCTATCTGTCTGACAGCTAAAACTGTGTGGAAATTCGGTCATGCACCAGGACAATGATTTAAATCACACTAGTAAATCTGTCGGAATGACTGAAAGAAAAAAGGTTTTAAAATGGCCTAGTCAAAGTTCAGACCTTAATCCAAGTGAAATGGTGGGGCAGGACCTTTTAAAAAAAAAAAAACATTAGAAGACGGACATTTTCAGAATGGCTGTACAGGTGGTGATTCTGTAGCTACTAAATTGGGTAAATTATTGTGTCTCACAGACACATTTGCCTTAACAAGTAATTTACATTGGAAATGATTTTAGTTTAGATCATCTAATGTTTTATATAATAAAATGTCTTGTTTTTACAGGTTGTCCATGAGATCAGAAACTACCCATATCCACAGTTACATCTATTAACCCTGCAGGGCCTCAATCCCTCCCGCCATGCCACCGCTGTGAGGGAAAGCTATGAGGTAGTGTCTTATCCTGTTCGGACCAGGAGAAGCAATTAACACTTTTTAAGTGGGGTAGCACTTTAAAAGATCTCTGTTGTTATACGTTGTTCACATATTGAATGTTTTTCATTTCAGGAACTCTTACAGCTGGAAGACCGGCTTGGTAATGTGAATCGGGGGGCTGTGCAGACCACCATTGAGAGGTTTACCTTTCCTCATAAATACAAAAAGGTGAGCTCGACTAAATAAAAAGTTTACATGTGTTAATAAGCAAATAAGTAATAATATGCAGTCTTGTAAAAAATCACACAATGCATCTCTTCAAAGAAAATAGATAAAAAGTGTATAAACGTTATATCTACTTTAAGCTATTACTTACAAAAAGGAAAGCTCATAGCTGGACATGCTTTTCTTTCCAGTAGCCCTGTACTTATCAGCACTTCTCACAAAGATAAAGACACCATTTGGCAAAGTCCTGACCTTAAACCCGTTGAAAGTCTTTGTGATGTTCAAGCGAAATCTTTACAGAGTGATTTCAGTACTTTCAAAACAATACAAGATCGCAGCAAACTATTAATACAACCCTGGACGAACAAAAAATGATTGTGGAGACATTGTGTGAGGGTGCCAAAACTATGCCAAGGTGTATGCATGCTGTAATCAAAGCTAAAGGTGGTCCAACTAAATACTAGAATGTGCACTTTTTTGGCCAGACAGTGTACATTACATTTATACAGGGAGGCCGCACCTTCACAGCAGTTAGCATTTCCTTCATGCTTGGGTTACTGTCCGTGTTGAGTTTCTCGTGATCCCCTGTGCCTGGATGCTTTTGTCTGAGTTTTCCTCCCACATCCCAATAAACATACAGTGGATAGAAAAGGTCTACATATCTTATCATTTATGCGCACCCAGTTATAATGGGACATGTGAATTAACCAGTCACATTCAAATTCATGTTTAAAAGTAACCACCATTCAGCTGTCATGACATGAATCTGTTTATTCCCGAATACGGATGCCGTTTCTTTAGGATTTTCATGACATTTTTGTTGGGTTTCTTGCATTTTCCATGTCTTCAGCACTGCTCAAGACATGGTTGGCAAAGAGCATTTACTGAATTGAAAGCATTTACTGAATTGAAACATTTACTGAATTGAAAGCATTTACTGAAAACTTTTGTTACTGATACTGTTGACGGGTATCAGGTAGGAGAGGGGTACAACAGATTTTTCAAATCATTAGATGTTCCAAGCGATGATGCAAAGGCTGTTGCATTGATGTACATACTTGCATGTTTTTATACATGTATGCAAAAAATGATAAAAATAATGTAAGTGATGTAATACAATTAGAAGGGATAAATTACAGCATCAGATTCTTGAACATGCTGTTATGGTTCTTTTTTGCATTAATTATTGGCTCTTCCGTTTTTAAATCATGTCCATGAAAAGAAATTTTGCAAAAGGAGCTGCACAGTAGCTTAAACATCAGTTTACACCAGACTATTTAGTGTGAATGTTAATCTGTCCTTTTATCCAAAAAATCTGTATGTACATTCACCACACCCTGAAAATATTGAAACATCAAGGCCATTTTGATTGACCTTCTAGATTTACACATGTAAGCATCAAGAAATTAAAGATCTTCTTTTGATCTCGTTGCTTTTTTTGTTTCAGTACTTTTGAAGGGGGTACTAAAAGCCCACATTTGTTTATTGAAGCTATTATTTTTCTAAATTGTTTCACAACCTGTAAAAGACGAGGTGGCAGAAGAAGGAGGGTGGTGTGAGGAAGGACAGAGACAGTCTTGGCATCCAGTCACAGATATATAATGACAAGATGAGTGGGTGGCAGGATCCTCAAACATGCAGCTGTACATTTTTGTACAGGTGCTAAAAATCAGTCATAGTACATGTTTTAGAATTATAGCCAACCCTATAGTCACATTGCAGCTAATATCTTGATTAACGTTCTTAACATCTTGTTGAGTCTATATTATCCTGGTCTGGTATTAATTTATTTATCACTTTCTTGTAATTGATCCTAGCCTTGGTAACTTGGCGCTCTGATCCTCTGGTGTTGGTTTCAGTTCTTGTTAAGGGTGTGCTTATGTACTTAAACACATATGCAGCTATGATTCCATGTCAGGAATGTCTATGCACTGGATTGGTATAGTGATATGTTTTTTTTTTTTCATCATGTTTGTTTGTTTTGTTTTGTGTTCCTGTATTAGAGAAGACCACTGGAGCTGAAAATAGGGATGGATGAAGATGAGCTGGACACAGATGAGAAGTGTACGATTTGCCTGTCGATGCTTGAGGACGGAGAGGATGTGAGGTAGTATGCAATTCCAGTTTTCTTAATCAACTTGGTTATGATTCTGCTTAAAGTTTGATGTATAACTGATCCTATTTCTGCTTCAGTTTTAGCTAACATATATGTATATATATATTCTTTCCCATCAGGAGATTACCCTGCATGCACCTCTTCCATCAGGCTTGTGTTGACCAGTGGCTTGCAACCAATAAGAAGTGTCCAATATGCAGGGTGGACATTGAGACCCAGCTGACTCCAGACAGCTGATGTCTTCTGTAGCGTTGGTGAAAGGTCTGCCATTTTTTTCCTGTCCCTTTCTGGGTACTTTGCCAAATGTCTGTCTCTCCATCACCTCTCACCTTTGACCTTGCCTTCTGAGCCAACTCGAAACGTGAATTCTTTAATCCATGTAGGATTGAAGTGGAATAGCAAAGTGAGCAAAAATGTAAAGGAGTCTGAGGATTCATGGAGAAGAATGTTCAGATTTGTGCGAGTGTCCAGGGCAGGTGTCAGTGTGACTTTTTTTGCCGAGACGGTTCCTATCAAAGTCCCCTGCATGGACATTCAGTGTGTTTAGGACAGTAAGTGCATCCCCTGGTTGATCTCAACTGCAGATAACCTAAAGCTTTCCCTCTGTCACAATGTTTCATAATGCATTATAACAAAACTTTATGAAGCTTTCAAATTTCCAAATGTTGGTAGTAGTCAAGTTATGTATTTCAGATGTTCTGCATTGTTCTATAGTGCAGTTGATCAACTCAAAAATATTCAAAATGAGTTCTATATGGGAACAATATGTGAATGGAGATAGTAAAGTAGTACAATTTGTACTGAGTAGAGTAAAAAGGTAAATGGATTTAAAACACGCAAAAATCCTAATAAAGAATGTATAAGGAAAACTTTATTCTCAAAAGTCAAGTAATCCAACGGTATGACACTAACGATTATTAACTGTAATTATCAGAAGTGATCTATAATATACTTTCTGTAACCATGGTGACAGCAAGACCAGGCTTGATTTAAGCTGTGACAGTATGTATTTGTGCTTGTGAAATCTCCATGCTTAGAAAAGTATCAAAATGCATGTTCTGTGAGAGGCTGAGGCTTGTTTTCAGGAACATAATGGAAAGATGGGCAGTTTGTGCATGACGGATATCTTACTAATTCTGAAGACACTGTGTTCTCAACATGTCACTGAAGAAACCAGGAGTGAGATGTATACCATAATGCCTGTAGGACAAGCACACATTCTAATAACAACAGCCTACTTCTCAGTGTTTCCATTAGCAATGTACGTGTGTGGTATTGCTTGAAAGTACAGCATATGTAGAGTATGAAGCTAACTAAGAAAGCAGTCATATTGTGCATGAAAACTGTTGCTGCCATTTCTAGGGGAGATGAAACGGGAGAAAAGCCATTGTTTTATAGATACCAAACATAACTTTTCTAAACTGTATTTTGAGTTCATTTCATTCGTTCCATTCTGTTCTTCATGTTTTTCCCTGATATTGATGAATATGCCAACCTAGTCGTGGGGCTGTTTCAGCTTCTCACCATCCTAAATAAGTAGCTGCAATGCTGGAAAATAATATTTATTGTTGTCTTAATGTAGCTAGCTGTTATTTTTGTAAATGCACTATATTATGAGGTTGCCTGACTTCTATGTGATTGTGAATGTTTCTCTTGTCCCTGCTTATGCATTTGCACTCAGTGACCTGTCTCTTTGAACGTGTACACTGCGGTTGCTCCTGACGGTATACTCCATCCAAAAAGTAGTAGCGTGGCCTAACATTAGTCATTAGTTCCACTTGTATTACTTAAATTCTTCGAAACCCCAGCTTAAATGTATGTGACTACATGGCTCAGTAGCATTTCTGACACTAATTTGAATCGAACAAATGCATTGCTTTGCAGCAGTGCATTGATTAATACAACTTGCTTGTTTTTGTTCGCTTTTCCCAGGACTATAGTCGGTTTAAAGCGTCGTGGTAAATTGTACGTGAGAAACAAAGAACTGGAGAGGTTTTCGTTTCCGTTACAACTTAAATTGGCTTTATTATTACTATTATTCTGCTTATTATTCTTATTCTTATCATGATTGTCTCAGTGAGAGTTTAGTGTAGCTAACCCTTGCTGGCCTTTTTGTGTGTGAGCAGTGTTAATGTCTGTTGAGCTTCCTTCTGTGACTTCAATGAAACATTTCCTTCAGAAGGTACAGAGCAGTCTTTTCTCATTTCCTGTGTGCAGCATTCAATAGTTTACACAGGATTTTGTGCAGTAAAAATGCCTTAAGTATTTAACAATCATAATTTATTACTAACTTTAGCTATTATGGGTGCATATTTAAGTTTTGATTTTAGTTTAGTGACTGAATCAGTTTATTTATTTACACAGGCATAACATGTATAAATACCTCATCGTGCATACTTTAATGGGAGTGCTTTGCATGCATTTGTTATTTAAAGGAGAAAAAGAGAAACAAAACAAGAAAAAAAAATTCAAAAGGGTCTGCTGAAACGTGTCAGTGTGTGGTGCTGTGGATTTGGTTACATTCCATTAATGCGATTTCAAAGATTTCTTTAGCTGTGATTTAGTAGACAAACTGCTATAGACTGGAAATGTTTTGCATGTATCTCCTATTTTGCACTCTCAGCTTGGCTACCCTCTCACTGGCATTTGGAAAATGTGCACCATACTCTTTTTTTTTTTTTTTTTTTAATTCTTCTAACTTGGTTAGTATCTAACATTTTTTATTTGTATTTTTCCCCCCAAGTATTACAACATAGCTTAGTGCAGAGTGCGATGTACTGTGATTAGCCACTTGTCCAAAATGCTTTACAATAGCTGGATTTCTATTACATAGAGACCGGTCTGTTTTTACCTTCTGTTTGCATATTTTTTTTCCCTACTTCTTAACCTTTTTTATACTACGTAACAGGGTCTGAAGCTAAATGTCTGTCTGAAGATGTATCTGACACTAAATGTAATGTGGCCATTATTTATTCTTTTGATAATTGTAGATGAAGAAATGGACAAAAATACAATTTGTCAAAAAAAAAAAAAAAGTCTATTAAGTATATTTAGCTCTCAGTTAGACCAGGCACTGATATTTCTAAAGGTGCAACTTTAAAATAACATGGCATTGTACATTAATTTACAGTAAATTCAGTCAAAAAGGGAAGAAGCCCCTCCTACTTGATCGTGATTGTGTCAAATAGGATTTTCACACACCCCTTCGAAAGAAAACAAAACTTTTTGGTTGAATTGACAAACGTGTTGCTATTTACTTGCAGACACCTGATATGATTGACAAATGATATAAGACATGCCTTGTCATATGATTTGTCCCACCAGCCTTAAGGTCTTTTTCCTTGCTCCACCGCACTAGAAGATTTTGGACATACAGCAATAGTATTATGTTTTGCAAACAGAATGAACAGTAGATCCTAAAGCACAAGCTCTATAATGCATGTCTTTCTCAGGTTTTAATATACGTATGAGAATGGATAGATATGTTAAAATATTTTACCATAAATCTTTCTGATGTTTTTTCTGCTGCTGATGTTAAAAAATATTGAATAACCTGCCAGTGAAAGGGAAGTGGCTATCTTTGTATAAGACACTGCTGTTGCTGTTACTGCGCAATGTTTTCTGACATTAATATTTTATAGTCGAGTAGAAAAAAAAATGTATTGACAATATTTAAGCAATAGCTCGATGATCATCATGTATGATAACTAGATTAAGTGTATATTGCGTAAAAAAAAAAAGAAGAAAAAAATTAGATTCACTTTTGGTGGATTTTGTACTGTATTTATTACTAATGATGCAAAAAGTTGCATAGCTTAACCCAAACTGTTCTTTCTTTTTTAATTTCTTGTCTTGTATATGACCTTTTTTGTATGTGTTTTTCAAATAAAATTAAAAAAATGCTTTAACATGTTGCTTTTATGTCATATTTTTTGTTTAATTTTAATAAAATATTGGCTAATATTGCTATTAAAAAAGTATGAGAGTTTGGGAATTATAAACATAAAAAATGAATAAACTGATGAAAAATGGAATTTAAAATGGAAAACCTGTTCATAAAAAAGTTTTAGTCAGTATCTGGGGAACAAGACTCTTTCGATTTGTCCATCTGCTCTTGTCCTATCCATCCACTTTCCACAAACAAAGATTGTGGTCACCCAGTTGGCAGTGTTTGTAATCTCTACACACTCCAAATACCAGCCTGGTGCTTGGCCAGTGTTGTCATGTTCAACGTTGACTCTTAGCAGATCGCCCAAGTCCAGCATCTCCAACAAAAAGCGATCTGTACGGCCCCTCTCGAACAGATTCCTAAACTTCTGCTTTAATGGACGCTTCCCTGAGTCTCCGTTCACACCGTAAATGGTAATGAAGACATTGGCATCAGTCCCAGCTCCTTTCACATCACCTGTGATGATGATAATCTCATATTTGATGGGAACCAAGCCGCGCACTTTGCTGGCAAAGCTCTCAACACACTTAATGCACTCAAATGTCACAAACTCGCCTTTCTTTGTAGTAAGAGGGATCTGGGCATCACAGTGAAAAAAGTACCTGTAGAGATTAAAAAAAGAAAAGAAAAAAAAAAACACAAAAATGCTATTAAAAAATAAATGCTATTCCTGTACAAACTAATTCTATATAAATTGTAAAACATTGCCATTGTACAAAGTTAGCTCACTTGTTCCCCAGCTCTTGTTCTGTCACTACCACCTCCTCAACATGCCAGTAAGCGTCAGTCTTCACTTTTTTATCTTTTGTTATATGGACCAAAGAGATGCTAACTATATCTCCAAGAAGTTTGGAGGAAAACTCAAATGTGTCAGTAGCACCCCTAAAAAAATACAAGAAAACATTACATTATCTATAAATATAATTTTCACAAGTAAAGATGGAAAACAGAACACAGGAAATAATATGTATTATAAGAAGTAAATAAATAAATAACCATGTGTTAGTTCTCTAGTTGAAGTGTTATCAAACTTTTAGTAGGCAGCGGCCCTGTAAGCTGTAAATTCCGTAGATAGTAGTAGAGATTTATTTTATGAACATTACTTAAATGGGTATATATTTTATTTAATTATAGCCATAGAGCCTTAGATATATATTCATATGGGTTAATCGGTTCAAGTCAAATGACAGAGAATCCAGATCCCCAGATCCAACTTTGAGCTGTATAAGTTCATACCACACAAATCTCTTTTTCTTTGAAGAATTTTCCATCATAAACTCCTTTG
The DNA here is from genome assembly GCA_011419295.1 of Clarias macrocephalus. Classification (NCBI taxonomy): domain Eukaryota; kingdom Metazoa; phylum Chordata; class Actinopteri; order Siluriformes; family Clariidae; genus Clarias; species Clarias macrocephalus. The sequence goes on from JAAGKR010003622.1 coordinate 44,173, forward strand.
AACGCGCTCTTTTGCCCTCAAGCACTATGCACACGTGCTCCTTTGTCCCTGCACCTTCAAAGTTGGCTGTAGTAATGTCAATAATGTATTCTAGAGTGAATATCAAAATTTTAGGTTACATTTCCATTAAACAAAACTGTTTGCATATATCACATAAATACAAAATCACATCAACATATGGAATTTGTTATTATTTTTCTATTCAAACTAAGTATAAGAAGACATGAAACTAAAGTTAAATGTAAAGCCTGGGTCATACTGGTCTTGTCACTGAGGTCCAGGATATCATTGTTGGCACAGGCCAGTTCCCGAATAATCTGGCCATCATCCTCACTTTTGGCCAGCCAGCGATCACAAGGGAATCGAAAGGTTTGGCTCATGAGCTCATCTTTTACATCAATGTTTTCTAAGTGCCAGCCAGGAGCAGGACCTTACGGCAAGAAGTGACAAACTAAAACTTCAACAGCATTAGACCAATAAACACTGAAATTATAGTATAGGTTGAAATCAGTATGAAAAAATGTGCTTTTCTTACCCTTATTGTCATGCCATACTCGGATCTTGCAAAGCTCTCCCAGGCTGAGGATGTCTGAAAAACGGAACACATCCACCTGATTGCGTTCAAATTTGTTCCTGTTGCCGGATTCTTTCAGTGCTAGGGTGCCTGTATCCCCATTCTCCCCAAACACAATCATGAACACATTCGCGTCTGTGCCTGCACCTGGAAAACAATATATAAATAATGTTATGCTTTATTCATTTCAGTATTCTTCCTTTGATGAGTGATATGTAATGTACTGCATATAATTCAAAATGTGATGGCATGTGTGATTCCTGTAACAACTGGTTAAGAAGTTTAGTCACAGAAAATAAAATGTCCATTCTTAGTTACATGTTTGCAACATTGCAGACTACACGCAAAAAGTATACAGATGTGACCTACCAGAAATGTCACTGGTTTTAACCTGGATAATATAAGTGGTTTTCTCCACCATCTCCTCATCGTCTACCACTGCAGGGAGCTCACAGACCTTCGTCCTCTTTGGCCCTTTCGTTTTGGATAGCCAATCCTCATAGGTGAAAACCGACACTTCCTCAGTGATTGGGTTTCTCATGATAATCTAGGTCATGTAACATGACAAGAAGACAATGACAACAAGGCAACATAAACCCCAAACACGGTTTATCATCCGCTATCTCGAACCAGATTACCGTATCAAGCAGGGGACTCATTGTTCTGTCAAACAATAAAAGTTAATTGACTTCCGTGTAATTGTAACCAATAATACCAATGAAGACTCACTCAACTGTTCAATGACATTCAAACTAACCTGGTCCAGGAACCAATCAGGCCGGCATCCTGTCCCATCAATGCGAACTCTTAACTTTTTTAGTGGAGCAATGTCATCTATCTCCAGATTAAAAGTGTCCTTCTGATCTCTCTCAAACCTAGGATATGTGAGTAGCAGGAGAATGTCATGTTAAAAGTTTCATAATATTGTGATTAGCTCATCTGAGTCTATTTGAGGGAATGAGGGCTCAAATAAAATAAGATCTGTCACCTGTCCTCTTTCTTTGGTAACAAAATCTCCTCTGTGCTCCCACTGGCTCCAAATACAGTTATAAATATGTTGGTGTCTGTCCCTGCATACTGAGTGTCTCCTGTTACAACTGTAATCTCATAGACAACCTAAAGAAACGGTGCCTAGATATTAGTGTTAAAGTAAGAACAAAAATTAAAATGACACCTTTCTTTCTTTCTTTCTTTCTTTCTCTCTCTCTCTCTCTCTCTCTCTCTCTCTCTTTCTTTCTTTCTTTCTTTCTTTCTTTCTGTATAGATCCATCCGTGATGTTTTCCTGCATGGCTTCCATAGTTTCACCCTCACCATGACCAGTATAAAGTTCTGACTGAAAATTAATGAATGAATAATGTATTTACATTTACAGTATATCACAGATTATCATGCTTTAATAGCACACAATGCTACACTAGTAGAAAACATGTGGGTGTGTCTCACAACAACAACAAAAAAACAGCATTTCCAGCTAATCACCACAGATGTGACTGCATCGTTGTGCAGCATTAGTGATTACTTTATAGGCAATAAATAAGCTCAGTATCATAACAACTTACATGTTACCACTCCTCCTCCTCCTCCTACTACTACTATTACTACTACTCATAATAATAACAACCTTTTGAATGATATTAATAGTGACGGCATCAAGTATATTAAACACTCTTGATGTCAGGCCATCCCCTCTATCCTTGGCAAGCCAGCAGTTACACTGGAATATATACTTGATGCCTTTGGTGGGAACTGCGACAGCCACTTCCTCCACCAGCCAACAGCTTTCTGGAGTAGCACCATTATGGCCTAACTGCAGAAAGTAAATAAGAATAAAAAGGGGATAAAGAAGATAACATTTACTTGTGCAATATAGTTTCTGAAAGAGGCAAAAAAATATATTATATTTGATGTTACTTAGTTTAGAGAACAATCTGCACCTATGGTGCATTTATCTTGCCTCGACTCTTTTGATTTCTCCTACATCCAACCCATAACATTCAAAGTGTTCCATAGTTTCAGCAACAAAGCATTTCCTTCCTTCAGGAAGGTCGAGCCAGAGTCTGTCTGTTTCAGAATCATTTGCACCTATGATGATTACAAACACTCGACTGGTGGTACTAGCATCACGGTCTGATCCTGTCGACACCGTAAAGTGATACGGGATCACTGTGGTTTAAAAAATAATAAATAATTAGGCAGACGTCATAACGACGTAATGCAAGTTTTTAGAGTGAACACAATATAGTTCTATTTAACACCTATTTTAATAAACCTTTATTTGTCAATAACTAAGTTTTAATACAGTAGTTATTACAAATCAGAAGACAAATTAAAGCGTACCAGCAGTCTCCTCGACAACTGATTTCTTCTTCTTTTTCTTCTTATTCATGTTACTGTCTAGGCTTGGCTTAGAATTCTGAGGATTCCTTTCACCTTCAAATCCCTGGTAGGAATGGCAAGTAACTCAGATTGATAATTCCGTATCACAAAAGCTATCATTTCTTTAGTTTATTATATGTACAAATCATAAAACTCCATAGAAGAGGTACGCCTTAAACGTCCTCACCTTGACATAAAATGTTCTCTCAATCCTTTTATCTTCCTTCTTTTTTGAGAGCCACCTTTCACATAAGAACATGGAGATTTCATCTGTATCTGTATCCACAATTTCCATCTGCTCTAGGTACCAGTCTGCTCCCATCATAGAATTGTCATGCCGTATTTTGATCTTAAAAACTTGCCCGAGGTCTACAGCTTCAATGCTGAATTTATCAACCTAGGACAAAGAATCAATGAACGACATGTAAAGGTGTTTATATAGAGAAAATACTCAAACCGCTCAATACTCAATACAAATAGAAATACAATACAATACAAAACAAAAGATTAGTTTTTATCCATATCTTATGCATCCTTGCTATGGGATTTCTTGTTTTATGTATTTATTTATTAGACTTGGTTAAACACTAAACAGATGCAAAAATCCTATTAGGTTGGAGAAGTAATACTTTTGAAATATTGTACAAGAAATGACATACTGCTCCTCTCTTAAACTTATTACTGTTGGTCTCTGATTTGCTGAGTTTGCGTTCTCCTGTGTCTCCAAGCTCTCCATAGATGGTCAGGAACACATTGGCATCTGTACCTGCTCCATACATATCACCTGTTCTTACAGACACGTCATATGTGTGAGCTAAAAAAAAATAATAAAAAAAAAAGCAGAAAACTGGGCTTACTAAAAATGACCTTTTGATTTCTTATTTATAGTAGATATAGTAACTGAACACTAATTCAACACTCAACTCTCCATTCAGTTACTAAACATGAATGTTTTTGTCATAATAGAACAGTTTCTATCACTTCACAGATATACAATTATTGGTAAAAGTTTCTGGACACATGACCCCACTGATCACACCCAGATGTGCTTTGCAGTGGTGGGAAATTTGTTGTGGGATGCAGTGAAGTAACCGTAATTAAATACAATTCCTGAAAGAAATTGTGAAGTAGGGTCACAATGGTGTATCCAAACTCAGCGAGCCACATGTCAGGGGATCAATGTAGTTTGGTACAGTATAGGTATGGACCGGATCCACATTCCATTGTGCTCAGGAGATCCAGCTGAACTTTTCGGTATTGGGTTTGTGGGAGTGTGTGCAAAATTCAGGGCAATATGGGCAGTCTTCTATCGGAAAAACTGGGGTGGGACTGCTTAAAAAAGTAACAATATGAGGAGGAATTGGACCTCCAGTCATACAGCCTGCATTTTTTGCCAAAGTTTTTGTGCTTCCAAAAATACAATAACAATAGTAGGAGTGCTCTAAGGGTGCCCCCACTAAAATATATCCACTAATAAGGCTAATCAAGTAAAACACTTGAACACATTACATATGTACCTTTCCATTATATTTGCATTTATGTTTTTGAGTGTAACTGTTGTGTATTTTGCCCATTTATCCAATAGAACATTAGTGAGGTTCGGCACTGATGTTTGACAAATAGGCCTTGAGGTACAATTAGCATTATGATCACAGGGTGTTCAGTGAGGTTGAGATGAAGGCTCTGTGCAGGCCATTCGAGTTCTTTCACCCCAACAAGGGCAAACAATGTCTCATAAACTAGGACATTGCACAGGAGCACTGTCATATAGAAACAGGGGAAGTCCTAATGCTACAACATACAAACATATTCTGGACAATAGTATGCTTCAAGTACTGTGGGAATAGTATGCAGCATTTAGTTGGTCAAAAATAAGGTATCAATTCAATACATACTTTCCAATGCATCTTCCACTTCAGTCTCAGTGCATTTCAGAGTTCCATCTCTCAGAAGCCTCTCTATGATGATGTCTGAAGGCACCAGCTCTCTCACTGTCTCACCGTCATCTTCAGACTTTGCGAGCCATCTCTCACATGGGAAGATGGTAGTCTCAGATCCCTTTAAAGGAATAAAAACTAAATAGCAACTCTTTCTGAAAATTACTGGCAAAAAAAAAAAATGGAATAAAAGTCTATTACCTTTCCTTTCCTTAAAAGCCTTCTAATCTCTACTCGATCAAGATGCCACCCTGGGTTTGTCCCTCTGTTGTCATGTCCAATGCGAATCTTCTCAATGACATCGCCGACATCTTCCAGCTACACATAAACAATATCTAAATGTATCATGCACACGAAAAGGAGGAAAGGTAATTAAATGATCTGTATTGTTAAATGTACTGTGCTCACTTCCACAATGAACATGTCCTCCGCTCCTCTCTCAAAGTACATGCGCCGCTCTCTCTTATTTACACAGAGATACTTTTGGTGAGTGCAGACCCCATTTTCACCATAAAGAACAATGAAGACGTCTGCATCTGTGCCTGCTCCAAAAATATCACTAGTAAAGGTTTTAATCTCATAGGGCACAACTGTAGATAGAAAAGAAAGAGAAAAAAAAGGTCATTACCTCAACATTGTACTAAAGGCAGCAAAACAGAACATGCGGATGGAGCTACAGGACAGGAACTGCATTGTATGTCTGATATCATCATTGTACAGTATATAATATAATTTATAATAAATCAGATATACAATGCAGTTCCTGTCCTGTATTGTATATCTGATATATAATAAAAACTTATACTGTACAATGATGTACAGTATAGGTTTTATATACTGTATATCAGATATACAATTCAGTGCATTGTATAGTATATGATATATAAAAAAAATCATTGTAAACTTTTACATTATATAGTCTGCTTTCCTAGAGGACTGAACAAATTGCATTTCTTATGACTTGATTCACATTTAGGTTCGCATTGAACTTTGCAGGGAAATACATTTACAGAACAAATGCAGAAATAAAAAACTTGACGAAGCTGAATAAACAGTGTAAACGTGTCCTTACATGGAGTATACACCTCTGTCTGCAGGTCAGCTGGGTACAAATCTCTTGCTAATGCCCCATCATCTTTTCCTTTGTCCAGCCAGCGGCCACAAGGGAAACAGAGTTTCAGACCCTGAGAAGGGGCATTAATCTCTACCCAATCCAAAAACCAACCTGAGCCCCCTGAAAGAGATGCAGAGGAGTGTGTTAACAGTGTGTTAACATAATGTGTTGCCATTGATATTTAGATTTATAGCAATACCAGTCTCTCATCTCTTTCTCTCTCATCATCTATAATGCTTTATCCTGTATATAGGGTCGCAGGGGGCATGGAGCCTATCCCAGTAGACTTAGGACACAAGGCGACAGGGAGCCAATTCATCGTAGGACACACACACATGCATTCACACACTACGAGCAATCTGTAAACGCCAATTATGCATCTCTTTGGACAGTGGGAAGAAACCAGAATACCCAGAAGAAACCCACCAAGCACGGGGAGAACATGCACACAGAGGCATGAATCAAACCAGGACTCTGGAGGTGCAAGGCGACAATGCTAACCACTAAGCCACCCTGCCACCATCAATACCAGTTATATTTAACAAATCTCATTCATAAAACAAACCATTCTTTTCAACGTCAGAATCATATTAGACTTAATAAACTTCTATGAACATTGCTGAGCAAAGGTTCACTAGAAGCACTACAGGCCACTAGTCATATTATTCATACCGTATATGAATGTTAAGATGCAGACAGCTAGCTTTTGTTCACAACTTTTAAAGACATTCGATTGCATTCAGCAAGCACAAGTCTTTGGTCAGGTGCCAATGTTATTCTGCCTCATTTGACATCTGCGTTCAGCAATTTATTAAGATAAACCATTTTCTTTCATTGAACATTTTAGATAGTAAAAAACGCCAAAATCTTACCAGAATTGTCATGCCCTATTCGGATCCTTTTAAGCTCTCCAAGATTAACAGCTTCCACAATAAACTCATCAACGTTTCCTTGCTCAAACTTATTCTTGTGTGTTTTGCTGGCTTTCAGGTTAATAATTCCTGTAGAATTAATTAACAATCAAAGAAAAAGAAAAGTAAGAACAAATGATGCCAGCTTTGTGCTCTAGGAAGGAAAGTTCAAATTAACAATACTGTGTGTTTAAGCTTATAGCTTTTAAAAAGCAGTTGTTGATTTTGGTCATTCTATTTCTTTATGACCTGTATCATCATACTCTCCATACAGAACTGCAAAAACATTGGCATCTGTTCCAGCATATTTTTTCTCTCCTGTCTTAATCCGCAATGTGTATGTTGTTGACATGGCTGTCAAAAAAATTAAAAAAGACCATTAATATCTTTTTTGTGCAGTTTGTAAAACGTAACATTCCTACAAGTGAAAAAGCAGATATTTGTTAAAATATTCACAAAGCCATTTATGATCATACAGAGGGCATAAACTTTTTCGTCACCTTTCTGCTCCAGGCCTAAGGTGGCTCCCAACTCTTCCTCATCATCATTCTTTTTCATGAAAGCCTCATCTACAGGCACCAGCTCTCTGACAAGCTGGCCGTCATCTTCATCAACAGCCAACCAACGGTTACAGGGGAAGTAATACCTGCATTCGGATCCAGTTTGAACATGTTTATTTTAAAATGTTTAACAGTATAAGCTTTTCATGAAGGTTAATAGATCATTGTTTTTTGGTACTTTGGTCCATCCACATGCCATCTGACACATTGAGCGATGGTTAATGCACCCTGGAGATATATCTGTAATTTCTCTACCAATTACTTATAGTAAGTTTCCAGTTGGGCAATTTTGAAACACCAGTTAGCATAACCTGCATGTCCTTTGACTGTAAGAGTGAACCAGGAGTACCAAGTACCAAGAGGAAACCCACCAAGCATGGGAAGAACATGCAAACTCCATGCACAGACCCCAAGGCGGGAGTAGATCCCAGACCCTTGAGGTGCAAGGCTACAGTGCTCACCACTAAGCCACTATGCCGCCTTAATAAATCATAGTTAGTACTCTTTTTTTGGTTAAAATAACAAAATAGCAACTTCTCAAATCCTCAGATTTTCTTATCAAAGACACACTTACGTGGTGTCATCTTTTGTATCTACAATCTCAACTCGGTCTAGGTACCAGGCGGAGTTGGCATAGCTGTTGTCATGATGGATCCTTAGCTTCTTCAGAGTCCCCAGTTCAACTGCTTTTATTGTAAACACGTCTTCCTGCAACATACGCAGCTGACTTGCTAGAACATTTTCTTTGACTTTAATAGTTCTAAGAACATAATGTGGTGGGTAACATCAGACATGATAATGAAGGTATGGCTTAAATTATATATGACAAGCAAACATTTAGAGCTACAGTACACCAGCACATCTATTGTGAAAAATGTGTGGGGGTGTATCAGGTTGCAGCATAATAATAAAGTCTTACTCACCTGACCACGCTCAAATTTGTTTAGGTGGTTAGATTTCTTCAGGGGACGTTCTCCAGTGTCACCATTCTCGCCATAGAAATTGATGTACACATTGGCATCGGTTCCTGCACCCCACATGTTTCCAGTGAACACGCTGACCTCATATGTATTTTCTATGAATGAACACGGTCAAATGGTTATTTCACTTTCCCTATATCTATATAAATAAAGGAATGGTTTTGTCTGTACCTTGGCCAGAACTTGCTCTTTCGATGATATCTTTACATTTCATATATTAGCGGACCCAAAAACAGTCTAAGAAAAATTTCTGTCTGTATGTCTGTCTGTCTGTATGTATATTTGTATTTGTGTCCAGCCGATTTTGTCACTGCATCATGCAAAACTGGTTGGACAGACTTTTAATGAAATCTTGCCTTCAGTATTTACCCGAAGTTCAAAATATGAGTAGAAGGGATGTTATGAGCCGTTAGAGTATGTGCCAGATTACACCAAACTCTTGCAGTGCTTTTTTGGTCAAATATAAAAATAAAAAAAAGACAAATACTGTACACTATGAAAACTGAACCTTCAAAGATGTATGGATAGATCAATGTATGTTTATTCTTCCTGAGGGAAGTTTAAAACCAATTTGAATCCTAAGTTCCAAAACCGTGTCGCCTAAAAAAAAGCAGGCATGTGGAACATCACTATGAGATAAAAGACGGGTCACAGGTAAGCGCAAACAGATCCACAGCAGTCCGAGGTGAGGGCATGTAAAATATATGAACTGAGAGGTCATTGTTATGCCCTAAAATTAAAATGTTGAGTAAAAGTGATATTATGATCAGTCATGTATCATGTATTAATAATCTACTTTAAACTGGAAGTGTATTTGGCTGATGATGAAAGAAGTACAACTTATTGAAAACAAGACGTACGATACTCAATACTCAAAAAAAACAAAACATTTTTGTATTAAAAGGTTAGGCAGAGTGTTCTGCTGTACAGGAAGACAGGCAGACATGTACTTGGGCTTCAACCTGAAATAATAATATTACTGGTTACATTACAGATCAGCTTATTTTTAGCTTTCAGCTTATAACTCTATACCTGTCAACAATGTGCACTAATGCTAGTTGTTAATATTTATGGTGACTGGTGGTTCGATAATCAGTAATATATTGCAAAATATATTTACATTATGCTACAATAAAGTAAGCAGCCTTTTGTATAGATGGATGAAAAAATTAAGGGATGACATAATGCTAAAAGGTTCTTATTTACCCTCTAACTCTTCATTGTCCTCAGGCAGAAGCTCCACTATCAATTCACCATCTTCCTCATCCTCAGCCAGCCAGCGATCACATTGAAAGGTTAGTGTCTTCACTACTTCCTGCATCACTTCCTCACCCTCATCATTTTCTTCATCCTCCTTCTTTTTCTTCTTCTTATTTTTCTTCTTGTCTTCTTTTTTCTCTTTCTTCACCATGGCCATAACCAGATATTTTAAGTCCACCTTTTCTAAGTACCACCCAGAGCCAATTCCTGACCCATCATGGCCAATGCGAATTTTGAAGATATTTCCAACATCTTTAGCTTCAATCTGTTGCCAACATAAAACAAATAGTTTTTTTTTGTGTTGATGTTATTATTAGGTCATTTTCATTCATTAAAACTGTAATTAGATAATACACCAGTCAAGGGTTGGACACACCTTCTAAGTCAATATTTTTTATTTTGAGATGTATTTTCTACATTCTAAAACAATAGTGGAAATTTCAAAAAACACACATGGCATTAGGTAAGTAATTAACAACAACAACAACAACAACAACAACAACAACAACAACAACAACAACAACAACAACAGTCAGTTGGTATTTAAAGACACAAAGGTCAGCCTTTCTGGAATAGTTTAGACTCTGGAATGGAGTGGACTTTCAAGAACAGGCACCATGATGAAACTGGCTCTCATCAAGATCTTCCCAGGAAAGCAAGGCCAAAACTTAAAAATCAGCAATTAATGCCACCTCAGATTAGAGCCATTATGCATAAGTAGCAGACATCTCAATAACAACTGCTCAAAAGAGATAATTGCATTTTTTAGATGCCTTCAGCATTGTTTTTCTAATGTAGAAATAAAAAAAAACATGAAAGACCATGGTATTAGAAGGGGATATAGAAATATTCTATAGTAATTATCTTGTCATGTCATTGTGTAAGATACATTATAGTACTGAAATGATTAGCAACGGATAAATGTAGTTTTTATTATGCAAACTGAGACTTTAATATGACATGTGACAACCAAGACGAACACCAACCAAAGCAAAAGAAACAGAAAACATAGAAAAACTGACAAAAAGAGGAAAAAAGGCAAGAAATGAAAAAAGGCATCGACAAATACATTCTAATAACCCCTATGCATACTATATGCATACACATATCTTGTGCAAAAGTTTAGGCACCCCTTGATAAATAACAGATTTTGGTGATTTTTTAATTGAAAGGATGTTAACACAGTCTCTCTTGGAAATGAAAAAAATGCACAATATTTTCAGCAAATAATGGTGCATAGTTACTTTTTCTGGCATAAATTGAACAGAGATAAAAAATAAAAACATTATGAAACATTATGCAAACTTTTGCATAAAACTGTATATACATGTGTGTGTGTGTGTGTGTGTGTGTGTGTGTGTGTGTGTGTGTGTGTGTGTGTGTGTGTGTGTGTGTGTGTGTGTGAGAGAGAGCGTGTGAGCGAATGAAAGTCATTTGAAATGTGTAACTGATGGAATGATTATAGAGACAACAACAAGAACTATGATGATGGTGAATTAATATTGATACTGTAAAAAAATACATAAATAACAACAATAATAATGATAACAATAATGCAGTGGTGGCTCAGAGGGCTAAGGCACTGAGTTACTGATCGGAAGATCGGCGGTTCGATTCCCAGCTCAGCCAGGTTGCCACTGTTGGGCCCTTGAGCAAGGCCCTTAACCCTAACTGCTCCAGGGGCGCTGTATCATGGCTGACCCTGCGCTCTGATATGTGAAGAAGGAATTTCACTGTGCTGTAATGTATATGTGACAAAATAAAGGCTTTACTTTAATAATAATAATAAAATAATGTTGTTATTATTATTATTATTATTATTATTATTACCACTACTACTACTTTTTATTTCCCTAATTTGCTTTGATTCTTTAAAGCTTCTTTGCAACAATGACCACTGTTAAAATACATAAATAAATAAACATAAATAAATAAATTACTTACGTAATTAATAAAACACAGAAGTAATATTGGTTGGTGTTCGTCTTGGTTGTCACATGTCATATTAAAATCTCTGTTTGCATAAAAAAACGACACTTATCCGTTGCTAATTATTTCAGTACTATAATGTATCTTACACAATGACATAAGATAATTATGACAGAATATATTACCTTCTAATTCCATGGTCCATGTTTTTAAGGTTATTTCTACATTGTAAAACAATGCTGAAGGCATCTAAAATATGCAATAATTTCCTGACTATATTATAGTAAACTATATTAGTACTCACCTTAAATATTTCAGTGGCACCTCTTTCAAAGTTGTTGGATCTGCTTTTTAAAGTGATAAGTTCTGTTTTACCTTCCTCTCCATATATCTGGATGAAAACACTGGCATTGGTTCCTCCAGCCCAAACATCACCTGTTACCACAGTAACCTCATAGTTTATTACTGTGTGGAAAATGAGAGAGTGAGATGAAATTCTATTTATGAATTGTAGAACATTCTATCAAGAATTCCAACTAAGAACAAACAAATAAATGTATATTTATATACATATAATTAATTGTTTTCACATATCAAACAGTATGAAATTAGTACATTTTTCAATATCAAGTATTTCACTTGGGTAGAGCTCCACTTCGGTTTTGCCATCAGCCTCATCTTCAGACAGCCAGCGATGGCTGGGAAACATGTAGTGTTTGCCCTGGTTTGGCACCTTGATCTGCACACTGTCCAGAAACCAGCCTGCCCGCATGCCTTCGTTGGTGTGACCAATCAGCATACGGTTGATCTGAATTCAACATAAGTCTAAGTAGACATTTCTCGTATAAGAAATCAGAGAGTAAAGTTACAGCTATCAAGCCATACGTACTTGCCCAATGTCAAAAGTGTTAACGGTGAAGATATCGACCCGGCCGGTTTCAAAGTAGTTCCGCAGGTCATTCGTCGAAACAACCAGCATCATTTTACTAGTGTCACCTTTCTCACCATAAAGCTTCACGAAGACCTTTGAGTCTGAGCTGGCACCATTGATGTCACCTGTTTTTACTTCTATATGAATGCTGGTGTCTAAAAATCAAAAGATTTTGATAAGTGCATTTTATGCACTGAACAGACATTAATTCTCACTACCACTGAATACACAACCTTGTGGATAGTTCTCTAAATTTACTTAGCAGACGGAAGGTCAGGGACCCTGGCAACCTCTTTATGAGAAGATTGGAATTTGAGATCTCTGTCTGTTAATTTAGTCATATTAAGATAATAAACCATAACCATTAATAACAATAAGGTCAAAGTAAATAGAACAACTTTTTATAATAGTAAATACTCCTTTTTTTCCCATTTTATGTAATATTATGTATTTAAAAGTAAGTATTTTCAGTTAATTCTGTTAAAACACACTCACAACATACAGAAGTACTCGATTTTAAAGTACTAAACTTACTATAGAGTTTTTGTCCGTCAGCAAATGGAACTAACTCTCGAACAATCTGGCCATCATCCTCGTTTCGGTCAAGCCATCTAAATTGGTAAAGAAATACTGTACTACAAGCAAATGGTATAAATAACACACATATATAACGTATATCTATTTTCTACATTGTAGAGCCATAATGGTTTTTCAAAACTATGAAACAACATATTTGACATCAGGTAATTAGTCGTTATTTTAAGACACAAAGGTCAGCCGTTCTGGAATAGTTCTTGCAAGAACAATATTGTCAAGAGGATTTGCGAAACCTATCAAGCACCATGATGAAACTGTCTTTCATGACGACCATACCATTAAAGTAAGACCAAAACGTACCTCTGTTGCAGTGGAAAAGTTCATTGAGAGTTACCAGCCTCGAAAATCACCAATAACAGCACCTCAACAGGTGTTGTATATATTTATAAACATATGTGTGTGTTAGTGTGTGTGTGTGTTTGTGTTTATACAGTATATGTATTTCACTAACCTGTTACATGGGAACTCTGCTGCCTCAGACTCAGCCTGTCCTTCTTCTCTGACCACCACTTTGTCTAGGAACCAGCCACAACCACCCCCTCGCCCATCATGGCCAATCCTTACCCTGCGTACCTGCCCTATTGACACAGCCTCAATTATGAACTCATCACCCTGTGAATGAACACAAAAACATATGAAAACAATTACGAATGTCTAAAGGGCAAAAACCAAGTCAAAAGACATGATTATTAAATATGTCTGAAATCAAAAAAGCACTGAACTGACAATTCTACTTACATTGCCTTTCTCAAACTTGTTGACATTGTTCTTGCAGTTTACTAAGATGCGGTCACCTGTGTCTCCTAAATCTCCTAAGAGGCATAAGAAGACTGTGGCATCTGTCCCACTTCCACTCACATTTCCAGTGTAAACAGTAACTCTGTATTTTATAACTGCAAATAAATTTGGATCTTTGTTTTAGAGAACAAATACAAAGACCACATTGATATCAAATAATATGCTAAAGACAGCCTAGAGGTAGTACAAATGCTTTAAAACCAAATTTGCCATCACAGCATTTGATCTAAAGATCTGTACTCTAGAAAGACACTCTTGAAAATGACTTGGCCCCTTGCCTGGTAGTGGCTCCTGGATGAGATCTCCGGTTGCAGGAAGCTCCCTCACTACTTCGTTGTCATCTTCACTTGTATCTAGCCAGCGATTACAGGGAAATTTGTATTTCTCTTTTGTTAATGTTTTCAAAAGTGTCACCTTTGGAGGCATAAATAAGTATTTATACTCAAACCAGAAGCCTCATTCTTGGAAAAGTTAAAACATACACATCAACTTTGCTTTATTATTATTATTATTATTATTATTATTATTATTATTATTAACAACAACACAACAACAACAGCAATAATAATAATAATAATAATAATAATAATAATAATAATAATAATAATAATAATACATTAATTTATTACCTGGCTTAAATGCCATCCGGCAAATGGATTTCTCTTCTCATGAAATATTCTCAATTTTTTCAACCTTCCAAGATCAGGTAATTCAATCTAAAGGTATTAATAAAAATTCACCTCATTATTTGTTACTGTTAGTTAAAAAAATAAAACAAAGTACTAATTAAAAACTCTAATTACCATAAATTTATCAAGCTGACCCTGTTCAAAATTGTTGGTCTTGTTGTCCAACTTCATCTCATCAGACTTGCCCAACTCGCCATAGATCTGTAGCACAATAGAAGCGTCTGTCCCTGCACCAGAAAGATCAGACGTCCAAATCCACAGAGACCATGGATACTCTGTGGAACAAGGGAAAAAGGAGAGCAACAGGACATCGTTCAGTCTTGACTACGGTACTGTAAGGATAGTCTGGTGATACAAAAATGAGTATCTCTCTTACTGGTTAGATTACTACTCTTTTTCTAGAATTCTAAAAAGCTTCTCTCAAAGATAAGATTGCTCACTCTTTTGTCTTTTTTGTCGGAGTGAGACCATTTCATAAATCTCTCTCTCAATTAGGCCATCTCCTTCATCCTCATCCAGCCATTTAGAACAAGGGAATGTCTGCTCAAGCCCAGTGAAAGGGCAATAGATTACTACCTGAAAGAAACAGACATGGTCACTATTGTTTCACATGATTTAAAGAGTGAGAAAGACATTGACAATGAAAGGGTAAATATAAATCGTTCCTAACCACAGAAATATAAGAACAATTAACAATTCTTCACTTGGCGAAAAAGTAGGTGAAATTAACTATGAACATTATTTTTATAGTCTCTAGTCGCTCTATACTTCTCTAGTCTCCTCTCACATGAAAGCCTAGTAAGGAATGATTGTTTCAGTAAACTTTTTATTACATGACATTAGTCCATAACTCACCTTATCACAGTACCAGCCTGCACTGACACCATCATTATCATGGCCAATAGTTATGCGACTAAGAGGGCTTAGCAAAGCTGCAATTTCTATGTTAAAGATGTCGGTGCGCGCACGTTCAAATATGCCGCCCTCCAGAAAGATCTTTCCACTGTTCTTTATTCCCTTGGTGCCATGCATGACTATGTGGATTTTGGAGTTTGTACCTGCTCCCCTGATGTTTCCTGTAACCACCTGTATATTGTAAACAATGCCTGCAAGATAGGATTACATGTTACATTCTCTTGAGGGTGCCCTTACTCTCCATAAAATCCAAAAAGTGGAGGCTATTTTCTCCACAAACAGTACAGATTCTGTGTCTAAGGACTAAAACAGCAAGTTTAAGGTTGTCAATACAATTCAAGTAAAAACCCTTTTAAAAAGGGTTGGACCTAATATGGCTGCAAATGGAGCATTTTAAATAAATATTTTACTTTAAAATTTGAATAAATATAATCATCGATAATAATAATATTAATCACTTTGCTACCTGTGGGTTGACTCCCCCCCACCAAAATATCCCTTTGAATCTTTCCATCATCTTCATCTAGGGCAAACCAGCGGGCAACAGGAAACTCATACACTGCCTTGTTTCCCAGGTCATCCACTACCACCTAAACACAAACAAAATCAAATCAAATTACATCTAAAGAAAAAATCCATTTCCTTTTTTTTTTTTTTAGTTCAAATACATAATGTCTTATGGAATTGAAGTAATCCACTAAAACAGGCATGCTTGGAATAAATGAATTTAACATGTATAATCTATGTGCAAATCTATGTGCTCAGTAGTGCACCCCTGAATAGGAAAAACTATCCGTTAAGTAGAGTGGTGTTTCCTTTCAACACAGATAAGGTGACTACAGTCCAGGAGAGTGACCTCATCTCAAAGTGTGTGAGTCACACAGAGAAAGGTACAAAGCCAAACTTCAAGGTCTGGGGTGCATTACCAAGGAACAACATAGTAAAACAACTTATAGCTAGATTTCTCACCAGTAGTTTCCTACGCATTTCTTCTCTCATGTTATATATGGACTGAAATTACTCATTAATCAAACCATTATGTTCTCATGTAAGATTTTGGTCATGTGGAAACTAGGGATGCAATGGTATGAAAAAAGTAACTGTTCATCGTCTATACCGCTTTATCCTGTATACAGGTTCACAGGTTTCTGTATAGAGACTTAAGGCACAAGTCAGGGCACACCCTAGATGGGGTGCCAGTCCACCGCAGGGCACACACACATACACACACATACTCATTCACACACTACAGGCAATTTGGAAACCTCAATTAGCCTAATCTGCATGTCTTTTGGACTGGGGGAAGAAACCAGAGTACCCGGAGCATACAGACCCAAGGCGGGAACCGGACACAGCTCCTGGACAGTACTAACCACTAAGCCACACTGTAAAAAAAACGGTGCGTAAATCCGTAAATTGTACGGTAAAAAACTGGCAGCTGTGGTTACCAGAATTTTACCGTAAAAAAACACGGTAGCACCATTATTGCACTGTAAAAAAACAAAGCGTAAATTTTACGATAAAAAAACGACAGCTGTGGTTGCCAGAAGTTTACTGTAAAAAATATGGTAGCAATGTTTTTGGTTCTACAGGATCACACTCATTATGCTGCATATTTTACGGATATTAATTGTTCTTTTTTTCGAGCCTGACCAGAAATCAAACCCAGACCCTGGAGGTGCAAGGCGACAGTGCTAACCACTACATTACCATGCTTGTTAGGCAACTGTTGTCGTTGTTGGACTTCCTTGGTTTCCCCACGTCCCCTCACATGGCTTGTTTTTTTACAGTGCAATAACGGTGCTACCGTATTTTTTACGGTAAAATTCTGGTAACCACAGCTGCCATTTTTTTTACCATAAAATTTACCATTTTTTTACAGTGCACCATGCTTGCCGTAAACTGTTCAATTACACTTCACTACATTTCATTTCAACCTAATTCAGAAAAGTAGTAAATGAAAACCAAAAAACATGGCTATACTGAAAACAGTTCGACATCATATCATTATAATAATTTTCAGAAGTTTAATAATGAAAATCTTTTTAATCTTTTGAATAAATTGTCTTTACAATGTTATAAATAGTAATCAATTATAATAGTAACAATAATAGTAATAAAAAACACTGGCTAAACTTCTGTTGGCTCACCTTATCCACAAACCATCCAGCTGAGGAGCCTTTGTTGTTGTGGCCAATGGTGATCTTCCTTATTTTACCCAGGTTTGGTGCATCAATAGTAAACTTGTCCTCTGCTCCTCTCTCAAAGTTGTTTTTATCACTGTCGAGTCTTCTTTCCCCTTTGAAAAACACAATGGGATAGGACACGAGAATAATAAGAGGTTTTTCAATAAAGCATCATGTTATTATGATTATAATATATTGGAAATAACATGCTGGTTACCGGTATCTCCATTTTCACCAAAAATATTAAGGAATACATCTGCGTCTGTTCCACTACCTTTGACATCTGCAGTGATGACACTCACTACATACTTATTATCTAAAAAGAAATGTGATCACAGAATGTAGAGAAAATGAATCAGTTAACCTGAGAAATGCCTTTGAGTACATCCAGCTGTATTATCAGATGTTTGACATACAGTACGAACATATGACCCACATTTTGGCATGTCAGAGGAGTCTACGGTCCCCAGCAGATCTCGTGTAATGAGCCCATCACCCTCCTTCCTGCTGAGCCAGTTGTTGCAGGCAAAGTAATATCGTTGATGAGGTCTGTTCATGTCAGTCACCATCACACGGTCCAAGAACCAGCTAGCGCTTAGGCCTGTATTATCATGTTCAATCCTTAAAACCCAAAAGAAACCATTTTTTTTTTGTATAATTATACTCCAATTGATGATACATATGGAGTTTATTAAGGGACAGTCTGTTGTATTAGAATACCTAATTTTTCGTAAAACTCCAACATTGTGAGTTTTTATGCGGAAAACATCTGTTTTGCCTTTCTCAAAAGCAGTCCGGTTTCTGTAAGGAAAATAAAGAAAATAGAAGCTTTTAGTTTCAAGAAAGTAATAGGATAAAGGTGGTGTAAAGAGTGGTGGAATGGGTTTCAAGGTCAATAAAGTTAATACTGTAAGTGTAAGATCTCACTAATGAATTTATTATAGGGAATCACATGACTCTACTTAAACGAGTTCCTGAAAAGTATTTAAGGCCTTGTGAATTATTACTAATTGTATAGCACAATGTGCAAAGCAATGTAATGTAGTTTTACCACTTCATTACGTTTCTTTATGCATCTTGTCCACAAATAGAAGCATTCAGAATGAATGGTATCTTTAAAATTGATCTACATAATTATTCTTAAAATAGGTCTAAGTTGTTTACCAAATAAAATCCCCCCCCCCAAAAAAACCCCCCACAACTGACATCTTCTATCTTATCCTTTGTCTTTCATTTCCTCTTAAACTGAACAAAGAAGGCACAGTACCAAACCATACATTCAAGCAGGCCTTTTATTATTTACAGCACATGAATATTCTATCCTTTATCCTGAGAACCAACTCCATTTACTTCTCAAATTTCCAAAACAAAAAACTTTTACATGCTCAAAATGTATTAATCGCACCCCTTCCTTCCATCATTTGACAACATTTTAATTTGTGACAGCTCGACACTCTTAGAAAAAAATAATCCAGAATCCTTAAGGGTCCTTTGGAGTGTCTCTCTGGGGGAAACCTTATAAGTTCTATGTAAAATAACAAAGTGTTTCCCAATCAGAGAGACTTCTAAGTAGAACGTCTTCAGAAAGTAAAGATCCCTCACCTATCCAATAAAACCCTTGTGGAGCTCTTTCTTTCTAAGAGTGTACATGAGGAGAATATTATGTAAATAGCCAGTTGGTCCTTGATAAAAAAAAGGCTATAGAATTTCATGTGTGTACAAACACCCAAACACAGTCTTAAGCTTGTTCAACTGGCTTTTCTGCCATTTTATTCAGTGAGAAAATGCCAGTCAGATACCTCTTTTCAGTGCTGTGGAAAAAATGAAAAGCACAAATTGCTGTAAATATCATCAATAAAATGCCTCAAAATTTTACATAGCAGTTAATCAGCTGTATGGAAACTCACTCTAATCAATCACAGTTGCGTCTGATTTTCAGATTTCCGAAATTACTTATGATACATAAATATAAATATATTTACTCACTTGCTGGCAAGAAGCACCTTTGGAGTTATGCCATAATCACCAAAAAGAGTAACAAATACATTAGCATCTGTCCCTGCCCCAGCTACTTCTCCAGTAATGGTGACCACCTCATAAACTGCAAGTGTAGGCATTGAAAAGAGATTAGATAAGTTAAATAAATATTTTCCGAACAGCTAAAGGTGATTCCATAAACTGCATCAAGTTGTATACAATGTGCAAGACTTCTATTCAATGGAATAGGAATACTCTATAGCAATGCGCTAATAAACCAAAATCATAATAGAATCCATACCTTTCTTTTTATGGTATTCATCTTCATAGTTTTCCACTTTGTCTGGTTCATAGTTCCTTAACTCATTCTCATAGATTTCAACATAGTCAACGTTTTTTTTCTTTTTCTTGCCTTTGCCTTTTTTCCCCTCATCATCGCTGTCTGTGGAACCTTTCTTAGCTTTTTTTTTCTTTTTCTTCTTTTGCGAGTCATCATCTTCTTCGTCTTCTTCTTCTTCTTGCTCTTCCTCCTTGGCTTTCTTCTTTTTTTTACCTTCCTCTTTGGACTGCTTATCTTTTGACCCCATTATCCCCCCTTGTGTACTCCTTATGTCGGCTTTGGTGCACTTCACCGTCGCATCTTCTGCTTCATCTTCATCTTCATCTTCGTCAAGTTAGATTTTCTTATCCTTTTGCATTTAGGCAATTCAGTCTATCTTAGGTTCTACTGCTTCATTCTACGTTTATTGAAATCTGTACCATCGCTTTTTCATTTCCTTCTTAACTTTGACTGCTGCTTTCCTTCTTCGGTTTCTTGCTCCTGCCACGTTCCACCCCCTTTGAGAGCATCTTTAATTTATTTACTGCCTTGTAACTTTAACTGACGTCTTTGCGTTCACATAAAGGACACCCCGGCTGACCTGTAATGCTAGGGAGACCTGCCAACAGGAAGGGTCATGGTGAGAGCGCAAGGGCTCTTGGGTACAAGTAAGCTGTCACATGAGGGCCTTCCTCATCACAAACAACAACAGTTACTGGCCTCATTAATATTTACCATGTCTTAGTCATGTGGACAGTCACTAGAAAGGTCGACTGTTAAAGGGCATGTTCCTTGTCAAACCGACTGGCAGGGAAAATCCTGTGCTTTTATTATAAAGAGCTATATTTACATATCAAATCAGTAATATTAATGAAAAACATTATTAATGTATTATTTTTAATCATTTACATCTTCATTCAAATATTTATGAAGCTGTAAATTATGAAAATATCCATTTCAAATTTAAGAACAATGAAAAAAATGTGTGTGCAAAAATGTATAAATAAAATACAGATACAGAGGGAAAATAAGTGTATTGTCCAGGCATGTGATTCTATTATGGCAGTTATACCGCCATTTTCCCAGCTGGTGGAGACATTCACCCAGGACAAAGTTGTGAAACAAGCTGATGAAAACATTATTGCCTCATTGGAATTACTCACAGAGAGATTACAGTGGGAATATCAAGTTTTGACATGCACTTACTGACATTTTCTACCATAAACCTATATAACTGTCAAATATAACTGAAATCCATTTAAGACGAAACATACATTAAAAAGCCAGATCTCTACATGGTGGAAACCACGGGGTGGATGTAACACATTCAGAGTCTGATTACAACTGAACTGTAAGTGTTTGCTATGTATGACTATGACCATGATCCTGATGTGTTATTGTTCTGATAATACTCATATTATTCACTACCATAACTAGTAATGGAAACCATTTACAATGTTAGCATTTTGTTTTAATCGTTATTAAGACAATGTTGGTTAATACAAACTTTGCTATTTAATTAATTTAGCATTAAGTTTAGAATTGGAGTAACTAGAAAAACAAAAGAACTTTCTTTAATCTCCAGAACATACATTATACTCTGTACAGTCATTTAACATACAGCACCACTTTATTTTTCTATATTTTTCTACATTCTAGAATAATATTGGATTTTTTCCAAACTATAAAGTAACACACATGACCTTAGGTAATTAACTGTCGCTTGTTATTTTAAGTTGCTTGTATAGAGGTTGTTAAAGTATATGGTTTATGATTACCTAATAAGATAAGGAGTGAACTGCTACTTTAAGATGATATATATATATATATTATGCAGTAAAATTAAGTTTTACAGTAGAACCAGATATTATAACACCAGATTGTCCATTCTGTCTTATTAGTCTTCAGCTTGGTGTGTGTGCTTGTAAGATGTGCTTGTCCATTGTCCTTTGTGCTTATGATCAACACAAATCCAAGAGGATATTAAACTAAACAACTATGTCCTTTCTCAAAATAAAAACTTTGAAAAAAAATGCAAATAAACAGAGCAGAAGGAAATCAATTTTCGAAACCAAACAAAATAACAAAAAAATCTTCAACAGAAAAGGAAGGGTCTTGAGCTGTTATTGTGAAATTCACTAAACACCCTGGGTGAGCTTGTGCTCGGACCTCGGCTTCCTTTCAAACTGGGATATGTGAGGACAACTATTTGCTTTAATATGCAACTATTTAATATTAATATTAAAAACTGTCTGTCTGTATTGTTCCATGATTTGTGTTATTTGACTAGTTCATATATGTTGCGTTTATTCAGAGATTATACTACATGCACTATAACAACAAGATGTTTGTATTACATCCTTTTTCTGTAGTCCACAATAGTGTACCAATCAAAGTTTGAGAGTTTGGATGGAGTCACTATATGTACTACTAAAAAACATACTTGGCTGAGTTAATGGTATTGCCATGTAATGTTGTGGAGTCTAGACCTGACCAACTAAAGTAACCCCAGATAATAACACTGCTTCCAGAGACTTGTACACTGGGCATTATGCATGATGGATGCATTGTTTCAAGTGCTTCCCTTGTTACCCTGACGCACCCAGCGCTTTGGAATAGGGTCAATCTGGACTCACCAGACCACATGACATTTTTTCTTTGTTCCCAATTTCAATCTTTATGCGCCCTAGCAAATTAAACTACCAAGTGGTTTTCTTATGGCTGCTCGGCAGTTTAGTTAAAATCCTTCGACTCGCTACATTGTGTATGTGACACTGCTTTTACTTTCACTATGGAACATGCTGAGATCTCTAGTGACAATTATTCATGATGTAACTTGAGCGATCTCTGATCATTGCTCTTCCTTTCAGTTGATGGTTCCACCAAGATATCCTTCCAGGTTTTATAATATATTGCGCAGTTCCTAACCCAATTCCACCATTAATTTCACCAATCTCCTTCTTTGCTTAATGCAGCCCAGTAATTGGACGTTTGAAACACAACTACAGGATACATCTTTCTATGTGATTATTTAATAAATGAAAAGCTTCATTTAGGGAGAAAAAGACCTGTTGATCAGTGAAAACAGTCACTGAAGTAATTATCCAATTAAAGGAACTTTATTAAGTATTATCTTACTTAAATTTAATGCTTTTTATTATTATTATTTTGGTTAGGCAGTGTATATACAGAACCAGTCAAAAATCTGGACACACCAGACAAAGGTTTGGCCACAAGTTTGGATTTGTCTTCTAGTACAACAACAGAGATCTGAAAACTATGAAATTCAGGAGAGATTGTGTTTGCCAGAGAAACACATTTACTTGTATTGTATTCACACAGAATTATGCTGTTATAAGTAACCATTCATTTATACTATATGAGCTTCTTGCCTATTTTATATCAAAGACCCTATTATGGTGTATATTATTAGGCACCTTCCACCCTCCTTTCCAGACTTCTACAAAGTTCTACTTCTGGAGTTTATCAGAATTTTTGCCCATTTAGTCAAAAGAGCATTTTGAGGTCAAGCACTGATGTTGGATGAGAACGCATGGCTTACAGTCAACATTCCAACTCATCCCAATGGTGTTCAGTGAGCTAAGGCAGGCCACTGGAGATCCTCCACACCAGTCATGTCAAACCATGTTTTTATGGACCTCGTTTTGTGGACAGGAGCACAATCATGTGGAACACGAAAAGGCCTTTCTAAATTGTCGCCACAAAGTTGGAAGCAAACAGTGATCAAAAATGTCTTAACTGTAAAACGGTAGTACGCTAAACAAAACACTGCAATTAACATTACAATTCATTGGAATTGAGGGTCATGGGCCACATTTTAAAAAATTAGCCCCAAGCTATTATCCCTTCTCCATTTTACTGTTACCACCATGTATGGTAAGTAGTGTTTTGTTAGCATCAACAAAACACTCCTAACATGGGAGTGTAGTCTTAAACGAAATGTTTCCAGGCCTTAAAAATGTCTTTATCTAGAATGTATGTTTTTTATGATTAGTATCACCATGCATGTCAGCAGTTAGCATTACTTGAGTACAGTCTACCCATTCTCAAAATCAGTCACAACAATTCTGTGCCATCCTTCCTTCTGAAAAAAATATGATTCATTCATTTACCTTCTTTAACCTTTTCTCTTGGACAGGGCAAAAGTTTGGAGAAATTACCCTGGATGTGACAGGGCACCATAAACAGACGCGCATTTACACACTCATTCACTCTATAGGAAACATGTCATTGGACCACACTTCAGAATTGAGAGTTGTTTGTGCATATTCAAAGGAAGTAAATGTTAATGAGTACTAAATATTTTTCTTTATGCCATTCATTTTATATCTACTTCACTGGTACAGACTATGCACATAAATCATAGGGCAACGAAACATCTCTAAAAATCGTATGAGTTCTGTTTAGACCTTTTTTTTTTTAAATCAGTTTACTCCCTGCATTTATACAGGCCAAATTCCATCAGTCTGTGAGAAACGCTTGTGAGAAAAATGCACATTACAGTGCAGAAAGAATTCAGCACGTGCTAGAGAGTAGTGATCACTGAGGGATTGAAATAAATCATGTTTTTTGTTCTATTTTTATTATTGAATATTGACAATATATAGTATGATTAAGAACAAGAAAGACTATTACAAATTTTATTTACACATATTGTAGTAAGAATTCTTGTAGGGAATTTTTTATTTCATCGTGTCACCAACATTATGACTATGTCTTAATTCAATGTCATACTGCAGTTCACATTTAGTAATTTCATTTAGTTATTTAATAAATATTTTTGGAAAGTGACATACTCAAAAACTAGAAGTCTGATTTTTAAGGAAAACATTTTTATTATGTTTGTTAGCACCCAGGTTATTCCTAATCATGCTTTTATCAGTTTGAAACCTGCTGGAAAAATACAAAAATATAATTACTGTATGTAGCTAGTTAAATGATTTTTAGAGCTTGTGAGTATTTTATGAGTAAGTGTAGAACATGACTGGTTCTAGATATGCTTTGTTACTAACTCATATTACAGCTGCCGTTAAAATTGTACAAATGAAGGGTTTGATTGAAATGAGAACTCCATTTTAGTAGTTTTGGGACAAACAGAGCTTTTCAACACAAAGGTGGTAAAAAGCATTAATGCAAAAATATCATAATTGCTTTTGTTTTATCAGTGTGAATTTGTATTATTTTGCCAAACTGTAAGAGCTGCGATGCATTGACACCCTGTACCCCGTCTCGTGTCCCTAAGTCTCCTGGGATAGGCGGCAGGCCCCCGCAACCCAGTACACAGGATAAAGGTGTGTTTGTTGAACACAAAACCTTTTTCAATATAACGTTTGTTGAAAATCATGAGAATCATGAACAATACAAAAAGTCCAGCTTACAATGCATCATCATCATTGTCATGATCAGCAACATCAGCACCTCTACCACTTTCGCATAGACATTATCGTAGACATTCCTCACTACTGGGAAACTGCAATGGTAATAACAGTCTATAAACAACCTTTATTTTACTTTAACAAAAAACAAAAGTCCACTAAGTGCTTTTTGTTCATTCATGGCAGCTCCACTTTTCCCCTAACAACTAGTTTCGTTTAAAAGAAGTGCCCTGTAAGTATTACAGAAATGTATGCATCTTCTTTTGCTATGAAACCCAATTCAACAGTTCACTGTTGAATCTTATGAAAAACATGCCAAAGGTTTTAAAAGAAGGATGTGTAGCGATAAAAAAACTGTTATAGGCAAATTTGTATGCCACAGAAACATAATTCTCCAGCTAGAGTGAAAGTCAGAAATTGGTGTTTATCACATTTTGCGGTCAAACCATTCAAATGTTATTAAACAAAATACTTATAAATGCAAATATATTTACAGATGCCACTACATGTGGCTTTTAGCACTAAATACTTTTCCCTTGGAAATTCATAAAGTTAAAATAATTGAGGCTCTGGTTCTTTTAAGCTTGAAGTATGACTTGTGTGGTTAATAGGGCATGCTTCTCCCACACTATTTGAATTGTTTCTGTTGAAGAACTCTGACCCAATGTGACTTGAACTGGTTTCTTTGCACGGCTCAGTTATTGCAGAGAGATAAAGAAGAGTCTGTGAGGTGCTCCTGACCTCCCTCATATTCCGAGACACAAGTGATAGTGAGTCTTTGGAGATAATGGAGGACACTCGCTGTTGCTCCAACCAATGGAAACTGCCCTGGTTCTGCTTCCCACATGCAATGATCTTGCAGAAGAGATAATTGAGATTTTTCATTACTTTGATGAGGACCGCTTTCCGGAGTAGTATGTAGATCCATGGATCGAGAATGGGGTTGGTCGAAGCAAATCGGATAGCCAAAAGATCTGGGTTTTTGTCCAATCGTTTCTCCACTGGAATCTTATATATTTGGTTGATGAACACTTGCACCTACAGACAAGATGTTGAAGAGTTACATAAAACATAAAAATGAAATTAACATCATTATTTGCTCATCTCAATCTATAAATACCAAACATTTTCACCAATTACAGAAGCAAAATATGAATTAAGAGCAACATGTTAAAACTGCAAAGGGTAAGGATCCACCGTAGTGAAATTAACAACCCCTTGTCTTGGAGGCAACATTTTGGATTTTCAAATTGCCAGTTCTTTCTCAGGAGGCTGCTGGGGCTAAATGAGGAATAATACTGTGGTATGTTGTCTTTAGTATAATGACATTATTATTTAGATGTTACTAAATTTACAACATACTAGATTATAAATATAGTGCATAGTGTGTATGTTGGGAAACAGCTCTTGCTCTAAAGAACTTCCTGTATGTATCTATGCCCTGCCCCTATCTGTAAAAACACCCATGTTTGTCTCTAATTTCCCAATTACTTTGTGTTCTGTATTACAATATCAAAATACTTAGCAAATTACTTGATTAGTGAAATCATGTGAAATTTAATTAAATTCCTTGATTTTGATATTTGTACCAATATAATGAGTGATTATTTTCATAGAAAATAGAAAATATTTTGTAATGGTTGTATCTAAATTATTTTCGACCTGGTAATTGAGAGCTGCTCTATAGCACAGATTATTATTATGAACTGAATACAAATTTATGAATGACACCTAGATTATATACCTATATATACAGTTATATATATACAGTACAGACCAAAAGTTTGGACACACCTTCTCATTCAAAGAGTTTGAATTTGTATTACGGCAAGAAAAAAGCAGCTAAGCGAAGAAAAAAACGAGTGGCCATCATTACTTTAAGAAATGAAGGTCAGTCAGTCCGAAAAATTGGGAAAACTTTGAAAGTGTCCCCAAGTGCAGTCACAAAAACCATCAATCGCTACAAAGAAACTGGCTCACATGCGGACCGCCCCAGGAAAGGAAGACCAAGAGTCACCTCTGCTGCGGAGGATAAGTTCATCCGAGTCACCAGCCTCAGAAATCGCAGGTTAACAGCAGCTCAGATCAGAGAGCAGGTCAATGCCACACAGAGTTCTAGCAGCAGACACGTCTCTAGAACAACTTTTAAGAGGAGACTGTGTGAATCAGGCCTTCATGGTAGAATATCTGCTAGGAAACCACTGCTAAGGACAGGCAACAAGCAGAAGAGACGTGTTTGGGCTAAAGAACACAATAAAGAAAACTCTTTGAATGAGAAGGTGTGTACAAACTTTTGGTCT
>JAAGKR010003623.1:0-10000 GCA_011419295.1 Clarias macrocephalus
CAAACACACACACACAAACGCACACACACACACACACACACACACACACACACACACACACACACACACACACACACACACACAGTGCATTTTTTTTAACCAGCTCTGCAAATTACACATAATCGTCCAAGTCGCTGCTATTTCTACTGCCACACAAGCCGTGCTATACTTAAGCACACGTACTGATGTTGGGTATGGTTCTTGTTCAAGCTAGTTGGACATTGACTAATCAAAAACATGAGCATGGACTCGGCTTTATAATTGCGTCTGGCTGGAATTGCTTCACCATTTCACCATTTTACGTCACCGTTTTCTAGTTAAGGCAAATCTCAAATGGCTTCTTATACTCTCTTTTTCTGTGTCCTACATATAACATAATGAAGCCAAATGCCCTACCCAGTGCCCTCGCAATTTGTGTCTCTGCCATAGTCGTGAGTATTTGTGTGCTTGGGCTGACATGAAGAATGAAAAAAGTTTTTATTATATTATTATATTTATTTATTTATACTGATTTAATTTCTTTTCTATCAATTCATTACACAGAAAGTCCTCCAAACTTGTTAATGGGATACACACACTTGTTTGGGATACGGATAACCCTGGTTTCTAATCTGTTGCTGTGCTGTGGTGAGCCGTGCTGTTCAGTGGAGCAGCGCTAATACACACACTACTGTCCAGTGATGATCCCTGCTTGATAAAGCTGACACACTCCAGTCAGGAGGTCCAGTGAACTCGGTTGGACACTTCTCCCAGAAGACCTCAAGTGAAAACACACAAATCCTCACACGCTCCTCCTGTTAGTGGACCAAAAAAAAATAAAAAATCTGTCAAGGTTCAGAACTGTGGAGGATACTCAGCTACAGACACACTCTCAGACACACACAAAACAGGCGGTCTGTCAGGGGCCTGAGTCCTGGAGGACACAAACACACACACGCTGCCCACAGCCCATATGGAGCAGTTGGCGCCCAAAAGTGTCCAGGCAGCCGGCTTCATTCCCAGGGCAGAAGGTGAAGGGCAGGGGGCCGGAGGCCTGAAGCCGGGGACATGGGGCCAACATCAAATCGGTCCCACAATCCCCAAGCTCCCTTTCACAGACCCCCCCCCCCTCCCCCGGTCAGAATGAGGACATGGTATAGGGTGATGTTAACCCCTATTAGATCATTTCCATATTTAGAATTCAGCACCGGCGTGATGGTATATACCAGCTTTAAGTGTCACTGAACGTATAGCAAATAAACGTAGGTAAAACTTCACCCTCCCAATAGTATGATAAGAGGGCATCAGTGCATCTCAATTAAGATTTAAAATGGACACAAATGCAAGACATACATAGACACCCTTAGTTTTATGATAAAATGTAAAATGTGCCTCCGAGTAGCGCAGTGGTAAAAGCGCTCGCCCTATCATCCGGAGATCGCGAGTTCGATTCCCGGGTGATGCTGTAACATCTCGCAGCCGGAGGTTTAGAGAGAGCAGATTGACCGAGCTCTCTCAGAGAGGAGGGATGGGAGGTACTTAGTGCTCCCACATTAATCAGCTCACACAAGCGGAAGGAGCGGATAGCGCTGTCCTCCGAGTGTGTTACGTGGCCCCCAACGGGCTGCTGCGTGAACGAGCGGTTCGAAAAGATGCGGTCGGCTGGCGTCACGTGGTTCGGAGGAAACATGTGACAGTCTTCGGCCCTCCCGGCTGAGTGGTAGTAGCCTAAATGTGGGAACCTCCTAGTGATGGGACACGACTAAATTAGGGAGAAAAATCGGGGGAAATTTTTTTTTAAATGAGACTTTCTTTTAGTGGCCTTAAGGATAACAACTTGCACAAAAGAGCTTCAAACAGCTTGAAGATGTAATTCAGTTGTTTGTACAAAACATTAATGGCCTTTTCTTTAAATTCAACTACAATTACAGTATTTAAACATTACTAATGGGTATTTAAAAAGTCCTAGATATCTGTCTCTGGGAGATCCACCCTCAGATTGACCAGAGATTTCTGTGGAGTTGTCCCTTCTAGGTATACTTAAAAATGATAATATAACAATCTGAAAAGAAGGAAGCAAATCACAGATATAATAAATCCAACAAACATACATTTAGTGCATGCGGTTTATCATGAAACTATGGGTGTCTATTTACTTCTTGCATGTCCGTGTGCACCATGAGCAGGAAGTTGACCTCTTGAGTAGGTTTTCCCAAATGCGCACAAAAAAACCCCCCACATTGTCCCTTTTGATTCTCCCTTCAAAAAATCTTTTTGCATCCACGAGGACTTGGTTCTTTATCAAAACCCCCTGAACCTGCATTAGCGATGTACGGAGGTAAAACAAGGTCTGAAGGACAGAGAAGAGAGGAGGTGAGGTTGCGTGACGACAGGGGCACTGGCAGTGGTTAAGAGGCGTTTGACTCCAATGCAGCACGGTGTGTGTTAGCGGCGGGGGCCTGCACCGTTAAACAGCTGCACATTAATTACATGTGAAGTGTACCAAAACAAGTCTCTCCGCTGCTCCAGCGTCAGCAGGCCAAGACATCTGGCATCTGCTCCCGCTTTCCACCGCACATCTTTCTCAGCATCTCCTTCACTCACTCCATCACGCTGTTTCCCCATTTTTCTGTGCTCCGTCTCTTTTGTTTTTTCCCCCTTCTGACACAAACTGTCCTCCGTCTTTTGTTTGCCCTCATCTTATATTCCTTTGATGACTCTCTCATGTGAGTGTCTCTGGGAGTTTTCTCTGGGAGTCAATGGGAAACAGCTGCGTACCAGCCTTGCAGGAAATCAGGGCAGGAACAACCTCACTTACCCCCACCCTCACCTCTCTTAGTCTGAGAGCGTGCCCCTGAAATGAGCGAACGTGCAGCACCGAACATGTCTTTGTGCAGTCTCGGAGTAGTGTACACTAGGCTCTCTGATGTGCGTGTGCTCTGGAGCAAAGGCTCTTGGCTGAGATCACACAGTCTTGTCTGCCACTTGGACTTCTTTGATCAAAAAGAAGCTGTAAAGCATCAGGTTAAGGCTCACCTGCTCCCCTATTAACACTCGCTGCTTGTCTGCTTCTGCCCTGGCCCTTTAGCACACACATAAACACACTGAAACACTGAGCTCCAGCTCCGGCCGGTGCATTTACAGTACAACAAATCACCGCTGGCCAGAGGACGTGTGAGATGTCAGAACTTGTGTTACATGAAAATGTGCAATCTGACAGGGATCATTTGATTCAAACCTAAATTAATAAAGGTTAATTTATTAATAATAAGAAAATACTTTCAACCTTCATCTATCCATAAAATCTGTAGATTATGTAAGTTAACAATAGAATGCCGTCATGGCTGCACTGAGACTCAAAACATTTGAAAAAATCAATTGAAATTTCGAATAGCTTTGAAATTATAACATTGTTGCTGTTGATCAGATGCACATGCTCTATAATAATTCTCTTTCTGACGCATCCCTCCTATTTTATTCTGTGCTTGGGACTGGCACCAAGGGTCCCCAGTGTGGAGTGTGTGGCCTTGACTAGGACACAAACCCAGCTTTCCGTATGGCAGAGGAGAAACTTAGGGGAGTCAATAATGCTGTTAATATCATATATATATATATTTTACAACTGCTCAACTGAATTCGAAAGTATACCAACCCTGATTGAGCCATCTCTACCAATCGGTTGAGGAATGCTACTGTATGCCAAAGATGTGGACGGATGTTTGAATAGCATTCCATTTCAATTGATCTGTAGCATACCACAGAAAACAAAGTAGATCGAATGCCCAAACATATAAGGCTGTAACACCACCACACACATCGTTCGCATTTTATGTGACTTGCTCTGATTCTTTAAAAAGTATTAAATACTTTGTAATCGTCCTATACTCAGGTCTGTAAAACAAGCAAACAAACAAATAAAAAAACAGTGATTGCTGTTATAATTTCCCTAAGAAAATAAAAAATTCAGGAAAAAAAATTCTTAGTGAGAGTGTTAAATGTTTAACCACTGAATGTTTTATGAATCAACAAACAACTGAGAATGTCTCGCCAAAGCATTATGTCGTTTTTGTTCAGCATGCATTTGTAAAAAAAAAAAAAAAAAAAAAAAATGACATGGCTCCTAGCAGAACCTCCTTCGGAGAGTAAGCACTGTTATGTATCCATTTTGTAATTGTACAGCAATTCCACAAACACAAAAAAAGAAGAAAAAAGTGCTTTTACCATACCAGGTGTCCTCTGAGGCACTTTGTTCTTACATAACTGAAAGTTCTTCTTCGTAAAGAAAAGTCTAACAAACTAACCTACTCAGACTCAAACTCAAAAGTTATGGTCCTTCTAATATTTCCTTATAATTTAACTATTGATATAAGAAGTTCGGCAAAAAGAGTAACACCCAACACTGCTCAAATGAGGATCTTACACGGATATGCACACAGTGGAGTTGGGAGGAAATCTCATATGAAGACAATAGTGGTTTGTAATTATTTAAAAAATAATAATACCTAGGTAACGCAAACAATAGCTCATCTATTATTGAGGGTGTGTAATAAAAATGAGCTTAAAACCCAAGCCCGGCTCCCAACTGCAACCAGCGCAATAGGACATAAATTCATTAAAATAGAGACAAATCCCAACTGACACTGCTTGATGTGTGTGTTGGTCTGTAGCCTGGCTCGCTTGGTAAATGACCACGCTTGTCTCTGACCATCTCTCATTTTCCTGAACTCAATCAGCTAAACCTCATTGTTAAAAATAGTCTGTGTGCCTGCAGGCTGCCACACTACAGGGGCAAGCTAATAGAGAAAGTGTCATACTGACTTAGATGTGTGTGTGTGTGTGTGTGTGTTTGTCGTGTAGTGCGATTGCACACACACTGTAACGCAAGGGTGTGTTATGGTTTTGCAACAGCCACGTTGGTGGCCAATCAATTGTGTAACAATGTAGGTGTAGTTAACAGTCACAATTATAGAGCTTTTTGTACAGTAATTGTATAGGAAACTGATTTGGAGTTATCATTATTATTATTATTATTATTATTATTATTATTATTTAATATATATATATATATATATATATATATATATATATATATATATATATATATATTTGTTCACTCTTCCATCTTCTATACCACTTAATGTGTACCAAACCATGGGCAATCTGGGAACGCCAATAAGCCTAATCTGCATGTCTTTGGACTACATACTGTATATAAAGCCCTGAAAGCATCTGGTGTCGTGTCACGCTCTCACATAACCACTTTCTTTCAATGCACTGATTTTCCAGTACAGTTTAGAGCAACCCACATGACTGAAGCAGGTCATGCAGAAAGTAAACACTTGTGCTCGTGTGCGGTGACGTGATTTATAAACTGTCTAAATAAGGCTGCATTCACAGATCATGTTCTATGTGCCTTAGTTGAGTCCCGTTTGGGTTAAGTCCCCCCCCCTGCAGCAAGACCGGGAGAACTACAGCTCCGTTTTTTTCCTTCTCTCTTTGTCAGTGTAAATAAGTCATAAGTCACACAGGCAGTTGGAGAAACAAATCGAGCTGGTGTGAGGCGATGGAGGTTAGGGGTGAGGATAAGGGGTTTGCAACCGTTTCCCCAAAGGAGCCACGGGGTCCCTGGAGAGGACACACACAGGCAGACAGAAGCGTGATGCTTCTGCCCAGACTGGCACCCCGGAGCCTCTGCTCTCTCCTGGGAGTCTAGAGCTGTGTGGAACACCTGGACCTGCCATTAGTGACACAGATATACACATACACACACACACACACACACCTGATGGCAAGCTTATCCACATATACACTGAAAGGCATAAACACCTCACACCTTAAAAACTGCACATATGAAAAGTAAAGACACAAGATTACAGTAAGTATGATGCTGAATATGCTTACTATAAAGCACACACACACGCACACACACACACACACACACACATTATTGCATGAAGTAGACACCTGGATGGCAGGATTGAGCAAGGAGAGGATAATTACTGTGATATTAAACAGCGCGCTCCCCAGGGGGACACCACAACGCCCAGCTGAGGTTCAAGGACATGGAAAGAGCTCCACCTCGACGCTGTTATTACAGAAGCGTTCGTTCCTGTCTCTCTCCATCTCGCTCATACACTCGGAGAGCCAGCTAATCACTGTTATTAATGAAGCACAGTGTGTGCGCGGGGCTCGTTCCCCTCTTTGCACTCACACACTCGGTTGTCAGTCTCGGGATTCTGCTACTGGGCAGCTGACACCCCTGCAATAAGCCTTGCCATCCCAGCTCTGCCCTCGGAGAAGTTCTTTATTATATTATATTTAGTGTTGGAGTGCGGTAGGTATTTCCCTCAAACCCCTTCAGTATTAGGAACTACAAAGAAACTTGTGAAGCCAATACAATAACGTCGTTAGGTCACCAGGCACCAGATATTCCAAAACTATTCGCTAGTTCTATATATATTATTAGTTTAGTGAGTTCTCGCGTCCTGGACGCACTTCTAACAACCTGGACGTGGCGCAGATCAAGAGCAGGAAAAGGTCGCAGATAGATTTCTTTCAAATACATTCCTTTCTCCTGCTAGAAAATGCCACCAGGTCTCTGTTAACAAAAGCTAATCACATCCATGCCCTGATAGCGCCATCAGATGTGAGCATTCGACAGCGCCGAGCGCTATGTGGTGTGGCAATTAGCCCAAAAGAATAGCTGTATCAAACCACTGTGAATAGCAAATCAACAGAGCATTATGCTAACAATGCCATTACCTCGCAAACAAAAAGCAGCCCCAATCCCCCACACATGCGGGAGGCTACGGATCAATGCCCCGCAGGACGCGCGCTAAACAACACGCAGCGCCACCGACAACAGGTGGGAGCCACTTACTCACTTTGGTCTGTTTTCATAATTGCGTTATTATTTTGTTGCAAACACCTAGGCTCGCCCCGAGACGCTCGGCAACACGCATGCACACAAGCGCCGCTTCTTTCCCCTGTTCTTTCTTTTGCTGTTCAAACGAGGAGGACTTTTTGAAACTCAGGAAGCGATGCTAAACAACAGCACAACCTGAGGAGTGGCCGGCCATTAGCTTTGTGCGCTTCTCCTTTGCTCTCGTGCACGTCGGTGGAGCGGGGATAAAGAAGCGGGCCACTTTTCAAGGTCAAGGCCGTGGCGGGAAAAGGAACGGAGAAAATCGGTATAAAGTTTAACATGACTGTCAACAAAAGGAGATAACTTCTTGCAAAGTTTAATACTAAATGAGGATAGAGGGGGTGGGGGAAAAAAAGTACAGTCTCTTTGTGTATTAAAGAAAGCACAGTGTCTGTGTTCAAAGAAGAGGTGGTGGGGGGGAATGGGGGGGGTCATCCAGGAAAGAAAGGAGCGGCTGAGAAAAGAACCAGAGGACGAGACAAAGGTAGAACGAGCAGGGGAAAAATGTGCTCAACATGAAACAGATCAAAGGCTGGGACTGCGAGAAAGAAAGAGGCCAGGGGGTCCAGTAATTACGGCCCACATCCGCCAAAGCATGGGGCGAAAGAGGGCGAGGACGGGGCCTCTGTGGAAAACTTCTCCAATCCATTGGCTCCTGGGGTTGCCTTTGCACTAGTCTTACACACACACAGAACCCAAACCCCCACCAGGCCGTACAAACATTGCCAGATCTCATTCTGGCCCTCCCCCTCCGCCAGCAAGGCCCCAGCCCACGCAGGGAGCTCTCCCGCTGGCCCTAAGGGGGATGGCTGTCCACTGTGACTGCCCGACAGAAATTAAAAAAACTTTTGTTGGGAACTTCTGGCATCGCCCCAGGGGCTGTTCTCTGGGAAGGAGAAACAGAGCTGACCTTCACACACGCACACACACACACACACACACACGCACACACGCGCGGAACAGAAACTACACAAACCCGACAACACACATGGACCTTCACGTATGCACATACATGGATGTAACCCATAAATTCAAATGCTGGCACACACAGGCAGGCACAGCACCACATAATCGTACTCTCCTGCAGAGCGTGGTGGAGGGCAGGCATGGCAGGAGCAGCAGATCAATGGCGGCTGCTAGCTGCTCGGCCTCGGCAGCGGAAAAAAGGATTGCGGAGGGACCGGCCTAAATGTACAGCCCCATCCCGACTTCAAACGCCACCCCACCTCTACTTTTTAATAACACAGGAGAACTGAAACATGGAAATGGCTTCAAATATGGACGTGCAGCGGCTTTCAAGCCTCTCCTTTCCTCCCTCCCCCTGGCCGAGCCCCTGAGCAGCGGGAGCGCCGTGGCCCCTTCTCTAATGGCAGAGCAGCCGCCAAACTCTCCCATTAGACACGAACAATCACAGAACAAGCAAAGCACTTCCAGAACACGGAATATTCCGAGTGTAGGGCTAGGAGAGAACTTTTTTTCCTCCGTCGAAATCAATATATGGGTTGAAGGAACTATATTTTGTTATGAACATATAACTTCATATATGCACACACACGCACACACACACACACACACACACCTGTCTGTCTCGTCTTTCTCAATTGTATCTGAGCTCGTTTCGATTTGCCCGACACACACATACACG
Source organism: Clarias macrocephalus (assembly GCA_011419295.1). Taxonomy (NCBI): domain Eukaryota; kingdom Metazoa; phylum Chordata; class Actinopteri; order Siluriformes; family Clariidae; genus Clarias; species Clarias macrocephalus. The sequence goes on from JAAGKR010003623.1 coordinate 8,550, forward strand.
CGCGTGCACACATGCAGTGTAGACAGTCACAGAGGAAGGGCGTGCTTTTGTAGCAGCACACACTCACTCACATGCCCCAAAATTAAATTAATATGAAAAAAATTAAATTAAATCAAACCCCCAAGTGTTTTATTACTTACTAGTGTTTCAAGCTATTAAATACGCTGTATTACTAAAAATGAATAATTAAGGACATACAATGGAGTCATATTACATAGGGGAAAAACAACCCTTACTTTAAGACTTACAATCTTATTTAATTTGCAATTACTGTTTTCTTTCACAGTTGGAAAGTGTGCCATGTGTTCAAGTGGTGTTGTGTGCTGTTACGCCTCGTGGACAGGACACGAGTTCCAATTGTTTGCAATATACAGTACCGATCAGAGGTTTGGACACAAGTTGGGATAGATTTTCTACATTCTAGAACAATATTGGATCTTTTTCACAACTATGAAATAACACAGGGCATTGAGCAATTAAGTAACAGTCAGGTGTTATTTTAAGACATAAACAAGGAGGTCAGCTGTTCTGGAGTAGTTTTTTGCAAAACCCATCAAGCACCATGATGAAACTGGCTCTCATGAAGACCTTCCCGGAAAAATCAAGACCAAAGCTTACCTCTGCTGCAGAGGAGACGTTCATTTAGAGTCACCAGCCTCAAAAATCTGCACTTAACAGAATGTCATATTGGAGCAGTTATGAAGGCTTTAAAAAGTATAAGTAGTAGACATCTCAATATCAACTGTTCGAATTTGTTCCAGGATTGTTTTACAATAAAAATCAGGACAGACCATGAGATCATAAGGTGCATCCCAACTTTTGACTGGTAGTGTATATAAATATATTTGAGTCAAACTACAGCATCATCTTTATATTTGTGGAAAAAAAAAGCTTTTGTCTGAACAATGTATAGAAAGTACACTGAATATAAGAGAATCTTATTCCAGAGCAAAGACAGTACATTCTGCATTATTTTTAATTAATTGATTTACACGGGGGTGGCACGGTGGTGTAGTGGTTAGCACTGTCGCCTTGCACCTCCAGGGTCCGGGTTCGATTCCCGTCTCTGTGTGCATGGGGTTTGCATGTTCTCCCCGTGCTTGGTGGGTTTCCTGCAAACACCTGCAGATTAGGCTAAATCGTGTTCCAAAATTGCCCGAAGTGTCTGTGCCCTGCGATAATATGGCACCCTGTCCAGGGTGTACCCTGCCTTGTGCCCTAAGTCTCCTGGGATAGGCTCCAGGCCCCCCGTGACCCTGAATACAGGATAAAGCTGTATAGAAGATGAGTGAGAGTGAGTGATTGACACGGTCATTCTAATGTGATTGCAACTTATCAGTTAGTCCACATTAAGCATGTGAATTAAACTCATAGGATTTAATTCTATTCCAATTCTAAAACTAAGATCATAATGATTTGTTGCAGTTTTTAAAATGGTGGAGTTCTATATA